>CAUYON010176555.1:0-49238 GCA_963573935.1 Arctocebus calabarensis
GCTGTGAGTGGTTCCCAGGCTTATATGTGATTCACCAATTACTTTGTTAGTATGGTAAACACTCCATCTGGCCAGTCATCATTCTTGGAGTTTCTCCACTGGTCTGCGTTGGAAAAGGTCCTCTACTCTGGGAGTTCTGCTCCAGACAACACTCCCATCCCATCTCCAAACTTGGTGCCAGAGTCCATGCTGTCACAAATCTCTCCACTCTGCCATCTGTTCTCTCGGGACCTGGCAACTACAATCGGCAGTGGGGGAGGGGCTCACCGGGGCTGCCACCTCTTCCACAGCTGCAGTGCACTGGGACCCTCCTCGCCAATTTCCACAGCTCAGAGTGTCACCTCCACACCCCAGATCCCTGTGCAACCTGCACAATCAGACCTCACCACAGATTCCCCAGTTGGGATGGCACTGAGGGATCAATTACTCTAAATGATCTGGGGAAAAGGTGTTAGCCATTTCCGATATTTCAAAATGTCTGTTTCCCGGCAGGGTCCCCTCCCCTCAACTCTCACCTGGGCTGCCCAGTCCTCTATGGCTCCAAGCAGCACCCCTTTCTGGTCGCCAATCTCTGAAATCCACACTTCAAGGAAATTTTCATCACTTAGGTTTTGTGAGTTGCAAACTGCTGTCTTTCCTGTGGGAGGGGCTGGCTGCCGCTTCTCCACCAGGCAGGGGAAAAGTCAATAGCAGAGTCTGTGGCTTTGAACTACACCTCAAACACAACAACCCACCAATTTGCTGTGCATCTCCAGCTGTCCATCCACTCCAATAATTCACACGAGGGGGAGATCCAGAGCTCCCTCCCTCTCACCTGTTGTTCTGCGAGAGATGGGTTATGCTACTGTCTGGATAGCCATCTTGCTCTGCCTCAGAGTGCTACCATTTTAAATGCAAATGATGGTAGGCAGTTTGAGACCTTTTGGAGGTTAAAGTATTTGTTTTCAAATGGTTCTGTGTTGGTATTTGAACTGGATGATGACGAGTAAGAGGCAGAGGAGGCCATTTTCTGGTTGGATTTGTATGAAAAGGATTCACCTTTGGATGGGCAGGGCCAAGAGCAACGCTGGGTCCATGAAATGTGCTTAAAAATTATCTGCTGAATGAATGACTGGGTTGTGAAATTAAGCAATTGTGTTTGTAAGGGAAGTGTAAGAGGAAAGATGTGGACTGGTTTTCTGATTTTCTAAAGGTTACTGACATTCAACTTCAAAGCAAATGTTCCATTTACTGGGTAGGACATAGACTGGTGGGATTAAACAACAATTAGAAATAATTTTATCTCATTGTGCCTCACTTTCTTCAATTTGGAAAGGGGATATATTAATATAATTTATCTCTTATCATTATTGTTCCTATCCCTACTTTCCCATAGTTGTTTTATAACATATGATTTATTTTATGTTGCTTTATAAACTACCTTGCATGCTTTTTGTAGTTTTCTTTTAATTCCTATCAGAACTGGGTAAATATAAATATAAATCATGATAGCTGCTTTGCCTTTAAATTAAATTAGATTTTCTATAAGTAAGCTTTCATAAACACTTTGTAAACAAACATTTGCAAACATAGAGCCATTAATATTCAGTCTACTTATTACTACTTTAAGTAAAATATAATGTTATTTTCCCCCAGTGTAAGTCACAGCTAACGTGATCCCACAGATCCACATTCTATCAGCTCATGTTAGAGTTAGTGCATGACTCAAAATATTTAGCCTCATCTCTAAAATGTGTGCTTCAAAATTCCCTATTCTCTGTGAAAGTAAGACAAGTTTGTTGATTGTATCAGTTGAGTTCTCTAAATCCTTCCATTCATTTCATTTCATTTCATTTTTTTTCTGCTGCATCCAATGATTCTGAGTGCAGGAAGTTAAGGCTTCTCATTGTAATTACAGATTTATTCACCAACTTTGTTTTACTGGTTGTTTTGCTTTGCTGTGAGGTAACTAGTGACCTGTCTCCCAATTCCTATCAGATGTTCTCTGAATCTTAATTTTTCTTTTGTATTTTGCTTTCTGGGAGAATTTCTCAGTTTGGTTTTTGAGTTTACTCATTTGCTCTTCAACTATTTCCATTCTGTTATTCAAACTGTCTATTGAATTTTTATTTCAAAAATAAATGTTTTAATTTTCAATTAAAAATATTTGATTTCAGTAAAAAAAGTTCCCTATTTTCAGGAATGATCTGAGATTAAATAAAGTTACCCAGCAGTGCTTTGTCTATTCCACCCATTCATTCCTTTCCAACCTCAACCCTCCCTCTGAACTGACACCTTGCATTTATTCTGTGACATGATCAATGTTGGTAAGAGAACTTCCTGGTGGTTTCAAAGATTTCCATTGTGAGACATCTGAAAGACCTGAGTGCTCTCATGGAAGGATGAGAGGGGATGGACTCAGTGGTTTTGATCGTGTACAGTGTCATCCAAATGAAGCTGAGGTCCTGGGAGGAGAGAGGAGAGAAAAAGGGACAAGTGCAGGGCGGGGAAGGGAGTGGAGAGAAGAAAACTGTGGCTACCCCTCCAAGGCTGGCTTTATAGGATAGAAAGGAAGAGATTGTGAAGAAATGAATGGCCTGTCCTTTGCATTCCAGGGCATTCTTGACAGAGAGCTAGTAAGAATGTGTCTTTGCTGGTAACATATTTCATAACATATTTGATTGTCCCATATTTCATTGACCTCAAGCTGCCATCATTTGGAAAATGCAGTTGTTTCTGTTTTGTTTTTGTTTTTTGCAGTTTGTGGCCGGGGCTGGGTTTGAACCCGCCACCTCCGGCATACTCCTTTGAGCCAGAGACTCCACCCCGGAAAATTCAGTTGTTTCATGAATAAATAAGAAAGAAAGAAACAAAAGCCCCGCTAATTTAACATAACATAATGTTTTATTGTCACTAGTAACTTTTATTTCTAATATATGAGAAAAACTCTTATGGATGCATTTATACATAGATTTCTCTCATAGATCACTCTTGAGTTTACATATAATGGCAAATAAGTATAAATCAATTCAATATTCCTAAATGTGTTCATACTTAGCCTGAGTTTTCTGAATTGCTTTTCTGCTCAGAGTAATAGATGTGTGAGTGTTTTCCCATATGCTGTAGGTTCTTCCTGTAGTCAAGGGCATTGATAATACATGGTTTCTTAAAATCACACTTTGCTATTATGTCTGGAATTTTCTTCCAAGCTAATGATACTAGGTATGCAAGTATCGATGTGCATGTGCAGGCAGTGACAACCACGTCACAACTGTCCCCGATGGTCTGAGGGTCAGGTGCCTACTAATTTCAGAGATGATAATGCGTGAAGACAAAACATGTGCCTTAGCCTTGACAAAATAAGGTGGTAAATACTCAAGAGTGCTGAGATCCTCAGGGTCCTCCGGTAACTACCTGAACAACATTCTAGACTGAGTCTTCCATATTCATGCACTGGGGGATGTAAATTGCAGGATTCCACAGCCTAGGGGAATAAATTATTCCTAAATTATAATGGCTCCTGGTGAATAGCAGGACTTCAGGTTCCCCAAGTCCAAAGCCTCCATATTTATTTCAGGAAGGTGGGGGGACCTCAGTGAGTTTGATGTGGAAAACCACAGAACATTCCATGAGCCCAGCCCGTGTATCATGCTTTCTCCCTTTGGCTTGTGCTTATTAATGCACCCACACCTGCAGTTGCCTCACAGGTGGATATCAGCTGCTGCCCCCGCCCCTTGTAAGCTACACTGTCCATGCCGAGGGTGCTGTCTTCTAATTCTCCCAGGGATTGTTAATCCTTACAGTGTCAGAAATGTAGGAGTTTTCATCCAAAAGTGAAGAGAGTGGTTTTTCTCCTCAACTACTTGTCTCATCCTACTGTCTGGGTTGCAAAGCAGCAAGGCTTATTCTTAGAGTCCAGGGAGTCTTCTAAGACACCCCCAACTTTCAGCTGTCACCCCTACAATCTTAGGATTTTGGACCATTCCCCAGTTACACGATGGAGTCAGACACTAATATATTATCTCCATCGGTGCCTCAGATTCCCCATATCAACTCTGTCTTGGCTCCCATGGCCTTGACAAATTACAACAAATAATACTGTCTCTGCTCTTCTACCAGCAATAGTTCTTTTAGCCACAAGTCAGGAGAATTACCTGTGCATCATTTTATCACAAGAACATTTGCACTCAAGTATACACAGCAGATTAATTCACACTTGCAAGACTGTGGAAACAACCCAAGTGCCCATCAACTCTTGAATCGATTAATGAACCATGGTATATGCATACCACGGAATACTATTCAGTCATAAAAAAGATGGAGGCTTTAGATCTTTTGTATTTACCTGGATGGAATTGAGGAACATTCTCTTTAGTAAAGTATCTCAAGAACGGAAAAGCAAGCATCCTATGTTCTCAATGCTAATTTGAAACTAGCAGATGAACAGCTATTGACCTGCAGGAGGGAAAAAATTAAATTCAGGAAGAGGGAAGGGGGTAGGAGGGAGGAGGGTACGGGAACTTCCTGTACTTCCATCTATAAGGTACAATACAGGAGTATAAGGACATCTCGTGGGTGGAGGACTCACCTACAACTGGGACTACACCTTACAAACACAAACACTTTGCAATGCATGCCAAGTGAAGACCAGGGAAGGCATAACGAGTCATATCCTATCATGCTTGTTTTAGGCCATAACTGAACTTAAATGATCAATGAATTTTACTTTGTTTCTAATATGACCAATAGATTCATATTGGAAAAAAGTTCTACTTGGAAACAGAGAAGATCAAAACCAAATCAGTCAGATTATTTTAGATTTCTGAGTTTACATGTGCAAAAGCTTGGGAAACTATTAACTCATTTTGTAAGAGAAGCCGCAGGGCAGAAAAGTACGTCTGAATGTTCTTCACAAGTCCCCTCTTCAGTGTGTAAGTGGAACTTCGGGATAGCTGACAGAACTCCACGGTTTCTGGAGCGACGTGCTTTTCCTGTTATGGAATTCATAATCAGCATTCCATCACGTTTGCTCTTCCCGGGAACATCCCTCTCACCGGCCTCTTCTTGGTACCTCCCACCAGTTTCTTCTGTGTGCTTTAAAAAATCTTTCTAATTTATTTGTGGAGAAAAGCATCTCTAGATCTGGCTCCTTGTTTTCCCGCTCCTTCCCAGGATTAACCTTCATCTCAGACAGCAGAATCAACAGTGCCCTGTTACCTTGGCAACAGCAACAGGATAATAGAATTAGAACGTCCCAGGGTTCCATTTTAGCATCATGCTCTTGGAAGAAAAGAACAGCAACATAATTACAAAATATAATTTGGGATACGTTCAAGACATGGTGCCTGTTCACTTTAAATTTCTGGCATTTATTGGTGAAAGATAATAAATCACAAACTTTGAGACACTTTTTAAAAATTAAGCCACAACAATAAAAATATAAGCCTGTCTTAGGGTAAGGATTTCTCTAATATGTGCTTTTCAGTCAGCCTTGCATGTTTCTCTTAACATTCTACTTTGTCATCAATTTAAAAATAATGACTAAGAAAAATTTATCAGCAAGGTAGTCTCTGAGAGTGTTGTCGTTGCATCTCAGTATATTTGAGAATTCTCAAGGTTCTTTACACTTTCTAAAAGCACATTTCTCATTATAGAAAAGGAAATTGGCACTCTGGAGATTTAATACTCTCAAGCTACCACATTCAGCACTGACATACTTGTGAAACTTGTTGCTGAATTGAAAAAATGCTTTTAGTTTTCTAGGCTGCTAGCATTGCTAATTACTGTGACTCTTCTCCTGGTCTTTGGTTTCTATACTGATTTGGAGTAATCTAAAGAACAAATCCTCAAATCCTGATCTTGATGATATATGTAGGATACCTTGAGTTTTTCTGGTTATCACTCAGTATTGCTGGTGCTTTATTCATTTATCTCAACTTCCTTCCTTCCTTCTTTTCTTCCTTCTTTCCTTCCTTCCCTTTTTCCTTCCTTCCTTTCTTTTTCTTTCTTTTCTCAACAAAGTCTCACTCTGTTGCCTGGGCTAGAGTGCAGTGGAATCATCCTAGTTCACAGCAACCTTGAACTCCTGGACTCAAGCGATTCTCCTGCCTCAGCCTCCTGAGTAGCTGGGACTACAGGTGCCCACCACAAGGCCCAGCTCATTTTTCTATTTTTAGTAGAGACAAGATCTCGCTCCTCTCAGGCTAGTCTCTAATTCCTGATCTCAGGCAATCCACCTGCCTTAGTGTCCCAGAGTGCTAGTATTACAGGTGTGAGCCACCGCAACTGGTCATTAATCTTAATTCTTGAATGCTTTGCTAATTCATTTTATCTGACCTTTTCCCCAACCCATGCAGTTGGATTTTCTTTTGGTATGGCTCCAGCAAGAATTTTAGGAAGTAAATTCCTCATATGTAGGATAAAAATATGTATCATTTTATTCATCGATACCTCTTTACTAAAAAGATGCCAAATCTAAAAGGTCTGTATTAGTCTGCAATCCCACCAACAGTGTGTAAGTGTTCCCTTCCCTCTGCACCCATGCCAGCATCTGCAGCTTTGGGACTTTGTGATGTGGACTATTCTCTCTGGGGTCAGGGAACACCTCCTATTTGATCCTATGATCCCATTACTAGGTATCTATCCAGAAAAAAAATCATTTTATTACAAGAACATTTGGCAGTGCCCATAGCTCAGTGGGTAGGGCGCCAGACATGTACACCGAGGCTGGTGGGTTCGAACCTGGCCTGGGCCTGCTAAACAACAGTGACAACTGCAACAACAACAACAACAACAAATAGCTGGGTGTTGTGGCGGGTGCCTTTAGTCCCAGCTACTTGGCAGAGGCAAGAGAATTGCTTAAACCCAAGGGTTTGATGTTGCTGTGAGCTGTGATGCCACCACACTCTACCTAGGACAACAGCTTGAGACTCTGTCTCGGAAAAGGGTGGGGGGGAAAGAACATTTGCATTCAAATGTATATACCAGCTTAATTCACAATCAAAAGGGTGTGGAAATAACCCAGGTGCCCGTCAACTCATGAATGAATTAATCAACTGTGGTATATGCATACCATGTTTTATATGCAAACATCTTTTATGTTTACCTGGATGGAGTTAAAGAACATTCTCTTTAGTAAAATATCTCAAGAATGGAAAAGCAGGCCTCTTATGTATCCAATACTAATTTGAAATTAGCAGATGAACAACTACAGGCCCACAGGAGAGAAAACACAATTAAATTTGGGAAAAGAGGATGGGGAAGGAGGCAGGAGGGTATGGTACTTCCTGTACTTCCACCTATAGGGTACAATATAGGGGTATAAGGCACATTTCCAGGCCGGGGTGGAGGACTCAACTACAACTGGGAGCCTTATCGTACAAACACAACGTAGATACTTATCGTATCTTAATCCCCCCGCCTAAGGATGTCAAATCCTTACACTAATGTCCTGGAGTGACAATGCAGTTGTTTAAAAGGATTTTTACTACAAGACATGTTTATAAGTCTTCTACATAGTGCTGTATCTTATTAAGAAGAATATAAAGAGATCTTTCTTTTCCTTCCAATTTTAAGACTCTTAGCCATACAATACTTTAGAAACTCCCTATTCTTGGGGAATGGTAAAATCCCGTTTCATGCTTAAGAATTATCCTTGGGCTTATAGCAACCTGGTGCTAAGAGGACTGGATATTTGAGCCAGTTGGCTTTTTAAAAGTTGAAGGTAGCAAGTCAGGTTTTCAACACCTATGTAAATATACTTGACTCCTTGCTCTATGATTTCTTCTGGGACCTGCTTTCCACAGGCAGAATGCACTGTTTGCTTCTAGCATTCAACAGCTTCTCCTGCAGCATGGGTGGTGTCCTCAATGAGACCAGTAGCATTATGTGCCTCAGATCTTCCACCTTACCTGTTAAATAAATGTTATTTTCCACCTTGCCTATGGACTGGAAGCCAGACAGAAAGAGACAGATATAATTATTTCTCTTCTTCTAAGCATGGAGTCAGTTTGGGCCCCATCTTAAAATCTGACTTATCTTATTTTAACTTAGCAAACATTTCTCTGAGTTTATATGCAAAACACCACAAGATAAAGTGTGGGATTTAAAGACAAAAATTGAGCTGTAAAAGTCTATTTTGGGAAGCTGTTGCTCAGGGAGCTCTATTGATCCTCCTTCATCTGTGGTTTTGTTAATTTTGAGACAATTTAGATAATTATGTAATGGAAATTCTGGGTAGGTGTTGAATCCGAGGCTGAGCAGCCACAAGACATCCAGTCAGCCTGTGCCCACTCACGATCCCCAGTGTCAGTGTGTGAGCCATGCTAAGATCCGTGCCTCTAGCGCTTCCCATGTAGAAGCAATCAGCACAGAGATGTACGTGGTTACCGAGGCTGCTGCAAACCAGAGCCTTTCTCTAGGTTCAAAGTGATGACAGACTAGTTCAGCCTTGAAGCCTGAGACTCAGACCAGAAATAGGAAGTACCTTTATACTCACACAGATCCTTCTTCTCTCTGCCCTCCAAATGGTGTGTGTAGTTAGCTAAAGTAACTGGTAAGAATTATAACTATTACCTCTGTGTACCATGCTAAGCACATCATATAAGTACTTGGTAAGAATTATAACTATTACCCCCAGGTATTGTGCTAAGTACCTCATATAAGTACCTGGTTAGAATTATAACTATTACCCCCAGGTACTGTGCTAAGCACTTCATATAAGTACCTGGTAAGAATTATAACTATCACTCCCGTGTACTATGCTAAGCACTTCATATAAGTACCTGGTAAGAATTATAACTATTACCCCCATGTACCGTGCTAAGCACTTCATATACTTTGTTCTATTTGATCCTGTCAAATGCTGTAAGCAATAGGACCTAAAACAAATGGATGAGAAAACTGAGGCTCATGGAGATAAAGTGATTTGTTCAAGATCTCTCAATGGCAGACCCAAGGTTCACACTCAGTATTGTGTGCAAATACAGTCCTCATTCTTAACCATTAACTTACAATCTAAGAATTCATCCATTATGTTTGTTAAGTTCCTGTTTCCAAAGAAACTCTTCCGAATGCACTCTGCTTTTTTTCTGATTAGAAATTCTCTACATTTTATTTTTTAATTTTATTAATATTTTATTATTATTTCAAAATATTATGGGGTACAAATTTTTGGGGATGGATCGCTTTTGTAATACTTGAGTCAGGGCTCATGGCTCACTCCTGTAATCCTAGCACTCTGGGGGACAGAGGTGGTTGGATTGCTTGAGCTCAGGAGTCTGAGACCAGTCTGGCAAGAGTGAGACCCTATCTCTAAAAATAGCTGGGCTTGGTGGTGGGGACCTGTAGTCCCAGCTACTTGGGAGGTTAAGGCAAGAGAATTGCTTGAGCCCAAGATTTTCAGTTTGCAGTGAGCTGTGATGCCATGGCACTCTAGGGTGATAAAATAAAACAAAAACAAAAAACCTGGGGGAGGTTTATGAGTCTGACCATCACCTAAGTAGTGTTCATTGTACCCATTAGTTAGGTTTTCACCTATCTCCTTCTCCCCCTCCTCCTACTTGATTTCCACCAACTGAAGGATGCTTATCAGTTAGTTCCAGTTTAATATTGAGTACATGTGGTATTTGTTTTTCCATTCTTTAAATATTTTGCTTAGGATAAGGGTCTCCAAGCAGCATTCAAATTGTTGCAAAAGGCCTAATTCATGCTTCTTCATGACTGAGAAGTATCCATAGTGTGTGTGTGTGTGTGTGTATATATATTTGATTTACATCTTTGTGATTGTGAATTGTGCTGCAATAATCATTCATGTGTAGGTGTCTTTTTGATAAAATGACTTCTTTTCTTTTGGGTAAATACTCAGTAGTGGGATTGCTGGATCAAGTGATAGGTCTACTTTTAGTTTTTTGAAGAATCACCATCCTGTTTTCCATGGAGGTTGCACTAATTTGCAGTCCCGTCAACAGTGTGTAAGTGTTCCTTTCTCTCTGCATCTAGGCCAACAGCTATTGTTTTGGGGCTTTTAAATAAGAGGCATTCTAACTGGGGTCAGGTGATAGCTCATTATGGTTTTAATTTGCATTCCTCCAAGGACTAGTGACTTTGAGCATTTTTTCATATGTTTATTGGCCACTTGTCTATCTTCTTTTGAAAAGCTTCTGTTCATGTCTTTTACCCTCCATTTTTAAGGGGGTTGTTTGCTTCTTTTTCTGGCAGATTTCTTGAGTTTTTAATTTGTAGATTCTGGTGATTAGCTCTGTATTGAATGTATAACTTGTGAATGTTTTCTCCCATTCTGTAAGGTATCTATTAGTTTTTTGATTATTTCCTTAACAGTGCAGAAGCTTGTTAATTCAATCAAGTCCCATTTATTTGTTTTTGTTGTTGCCGTGATTGCCATTGAAGTCTCCTTCATAAATTCTTTGCCTAGGCTGATACCTAAAAGAGTTTTTCCAATACTTTCTTCTAGAATTCTTATGTTTTTATGTCTCACATTGAAATCTTTTATCCAACTTGAATTAGTTTTGTGAGTGGTGAGATGTATGGACTGTTTCATTCCTCTGCATGTGGCTGTCCAATTCTCCCAGCACCATGTACTGGATAGGACTTCTTTTCCTAGTGCATATTCTTCTTTGCTTTGCCAAAAATCAGTTGGCTGTATGTGGATGGTTTGTCTCTGGGTTTTATGTTCTGTTCCATTGGTCTGTGTCTCTAGTTTTCACCTGTACCATGCTGCTTTGTTTACTATAGCCTCTTAATAAGAGTGTTCTTTAAAGTGTGGTAATGTGATGCCTCCAGAGTTGCTCTGTTTGATGAAGATTGCTGTGGATATTTAGGCTCATTTCTGGTTCCAAATAAAGCACAGAATTATTTTTTCTCAGTCTTTGAAATATGACATTGGTATTTTGATGGGGATTATGTTGACTGTGTACATCACTTTGTGTAGGTGCACATGTTAACATGTTGATTCTACTGATCCACGAGCAAGTATGTTTTTCCATTTGTGTGTGTCATCTGCAATTTCTTTCCTCAGCATTTTACAGTTCTCCTTGTATAGATCTTTCATCTCAGTTAGGCATATTCCTAGGCATTTTATTTTCTTTGTGGCTATTGTGAACGGCAATGAGTCTTTGATTTGACTCCCAGCTTGATTGCTATTGGTTTATAGGAATGCTACTGACATGTGTACATTGACTTCGTAACCTGAGACTTTGCTGAATTTATTTATCTATTCCAAGAGTCTTTTGGTGGGGTCTTTTGTGGTATTTTCTAGATATAAGATTATGTCATCAGCAAAAAGCAATAGTTTGACCTCCTCTTTACTGATTTGGTTACCCTTTGTGGCTAGCACTTCCAGCAGGATGCTGAATACAAATGGTGACAGTAGGAGTTCTTAGGGAGAATGTTTTCACCTTTTCCTCATTCAGTATGATGCTAGCTGTGGGTTGGTCAAATATATGACTTTTATATTTTGGTGGTATGTTCCTTGTACGCATAATTTGTGGAGGGTTTTTATCATGCCAGGGTGCTGAATTTTATTTAATGCTTTTTTTTTTTGCATCTATTGAGGTAATGCTATGGCCTTCACTTTTGCTTCTGTTTATGTGCGTGAATCACACTGATTGATTTACATATGTTGAGACATCCTTGCATCCCCAGGATAAAGCTCACTTGGTCATGGTGAAATTTTTTTTTTTTTGATGTGCTGTTGAATTTGATTTGCCAGTATCATATCGAGGATTTTTGCATCTCTATTCAAAAGGGACACTAGACTGTAGTTTTTTCTTTGTGTATGTGTGTGTCCCCTTCCTGGCTTTGGAATCAGGGTGATGCTGGCTTCATAGAATGAGTTGGGGGGAAATTGTCTCCTTCTCAATGTTATGGAATAATTTCTGCAAGGTGTGTACCAGCTCTTCTTTCCAGATATGGTAAAATTCAGCTGTGAATCCATCTGATCTGGGGCTTTTTTTGTTAGAAGCTTTTTTTTTTTTTTTTTTTACTGCTTCAATCTGGTTACTTGTTATTGGTCTGTTCAGAAATTCTATTTCTTCCTAACTGAATCTTAGGAGGTTGTATGCTTCCAGGAATTTGTCCATTTCCTCTATCTTTTCAAGTTTATGAGTATAGATATTTTCATTGTAGTCACAGATGATCTTTTGTATTTCTGTGGTATCAGCTGTAATATCTCCTTTTCCATTTACAATTCAGCTCATTTGGATCTTTTCTTTTCTATTTCTTCTATTCTATTATTTCTATTTCTCTTTTATTAATCTAGCTAGAGGTCTATCAATTTTGTTTATGGATAACGTCCATGAGAGAATTGAATGTTTTTGTTGATTTCTAATTTTATTCCACCGGGGTCTGAGAAGACGTATTGTGTTATTTCTATTTTTTGGAATTTGTTGAGACATGTTTGTGGCCTAAGAATGATCAGTATTGGAGAACATACTATATGGTAATGAAAAGAAAGTCTATTTAGTGGTTTTATAGTGAAATTTTCAATAAATGCCTGTTAGGCCTATTTTTTCAAGAATCTTCTTAAAGTCCAGTGTTTATTTTCGCTGGGATGATCTGTCCATCTGTCACGGGGGTGTCGAAGTCCCTGGCAATTACAGTGCTTCAATTTTCTCTTTGCGTAGATCTAGTAGGGTTTACTTTACGAATCTGGGCACTCTTGTGTTAAGTGTATAAATATTTAGGATTATTATATCTTGTTGAATTTCTCCCTGTACCATTATATAATGACCATCTTTGTTGATTGATTTCAAAGTCAATTTTATCTGATATGGAATGATTATGTCTGATTTCTCTTGCTTTCCATTTGCATGGAATATTTCTTCAATTCCATCATTCAGAGTCTGTATGAGTCTTTCTGTTAGATGTTAGATGTTTTTCCTGGAGCAGCGGACATTGGGTTGTATTTTTTTCATCTATTCAGCCAGCCTCTGTCTCTTGAGTGGGGCATTCAGACTGTTCATACTGATTGTTAGATCTGATTATCTGCACTTTAACAAATGAGCTATGAATGTTGATCTATGAATTTCATGTTAAGAAAAGTTCAATATCTTTAGCCTGGAAAGTCTCAGGGAGAGCTTATTTTCTTTGTTTCACTGATGGTTAGTAAATAGTATTCCATCTCTGATTACCAATATAGTTAGAAAATAAAAATTGATACTTTTTCTCCATCCAAACTAAAGTTCTGAGAACAGCACTTGGGGAGTGAGTCATTGTTTATTGACTTTACAGTGAAAAGTGTTACTGGAGAAAAGACAAATGCTTTGCTGACTGGGAAAGTTTCTGCTTCACTTTCAATGATCAATTTTTAGTGCTTCCAAGAACACAAAATAAAATGGCAAATGTGTTAACTATAAAATAGCAGCACATGAAGGCATATTGCATACATTTACTATGATTCAAAGGCTTTTAAAAATTTATGCTACAAAGTCAGGAAAAGGATTAAAATTACTTTTCACCATGTGCGTCAAATGGTGGTCACACAGAGAATAGTATGGGGGGCAATATTTTGGAGATAGGATGAATCAATGAATAATTATATTTTGATGCCATAATTTCTCTACAAATAAATAATTAGATATGTCAATTAAAAATTGACACCAACAGAAATATCCAAGCTTAGATCTATCTGCTAAGTTACTGTTTCTACTGGAATTGAAGACGGGATATTTTTTAATCTTTAAATTCATCATTAATAGTATTCTCCAATGTGTTTCTAGTTTGATTAATACAACAGTCTACTTTTTATATAAGCTTCTGAAATTTATAATTTTTTGGTTTAAATAATAGATGTCCCTTGGTGTCAGTTCTATGAATACTTGAAATATTTTGGTATTGATAGTTGGATCTGTAGGTTTTCCATTTCATATTTCATGAGGGAATATATAAATTAAGGATTAGATTAGGTTGGGTCTTGTCCTCTTTTGAGAAGGACTTTGTAGAATGGGAGTCATGCTTGTTTTCAGCCATTGTGCTTTCTTAGTTCTCTGAGCAATACCCTACCTTCTGTTTTGGGATCTTTGCATATGCCACTGCTGCTAAGAAACTATCTCCAAGTACTTCTGCCCACCTCTGAAGCCTTTCCTTGTTCAACCTCTTCTAATTTTGGTGGATCCAGTTTAATGTGTCCTATTGAGGCCAACTTACTATTGTATTTGGTCTACAGTAAGCTCCCTTTTTAAATCATTTCTTATCCAGCTCTTCCTTGATAATTTTTGTTATGATTTCTATTGTAATTTCACTATTATACATTTTCCGTCCACTTCTAAAGGCAGGGATCATGTCTGTTATGTGTACCTCATGGATCCAGCAACTTTCTCCTTAGTAGGTGCTCAATAAACATTGTTAAAATGAAGAAGTGATATATGAGTATTTCTGAAGGAAGAGAATAAAATTGCTGGTAAAAGGAGAAGTTGGTAAAGTGCTTACAATGTAAGAGATAAATTAATACTTGGAAAAAGTAAAAAATGGCACAGTGAGAAGTTATTATACTTGTAGTCCCCGAGTTATGGATGACAGGTTTTGTTCTTGAGTTGAATTTATATGTAAGTTGGAACAGGTGCATTTATCTATTATCTGTAATAGCTTCTGTAAGTTCAAGTTGTAAATCAGTAGAGTATTTGTAACTCAGGGACTTATAATAGATTCTATTTGTAAGTATGGGTTGTATGTAAGTCAGATGTTTGTAACTCCACACTGTTTTAATTGGTGTTGAACAGATGAGGACAAATTTTAAACAGAATGAGGATGAAGAATATTCATAATAGCAATGATGTCATATATAGGAGATGACTAGAAATTTGGTTATTTCAAGAAAAGGAGATACTATACATGGGTAAAGTACACTGCATAAAACTGGAGCTACTTTGTCTAATCATTATGTCACCAATGCTAGGAATAAGCCATTTCATATGCATTCCCAAGGGGAGATCTTCGGAGGTGACATTAGTGATATTCAACAATAAGGCAGGTAACAGTTTTGCTAAGATAAGTTTGTGAACTTAATTGTCTGACCTCATATTATACATCGTGGCATATAATTTCTCATTAGCAGGTGAGGAAGACTAGTTTTCAGTTTACTAGACTTTTAGTTTGTCTGTGAAAGAAAGAGATGACTCTTAAGTGGTATCATTATCTAAAAGTATCATATAAAACATTTTGCATGCATATATGTACAATTGCATGTATGTATCTATTCACACAATATATATTTTTAACATACATATTAAAAATATTTTTAAATTTGTCATATTCTAATGACAAATCTATGCTTCAAATATATTTATTCACTATGATCTTACCTAGCCTGTGTTTTGACATAGTCAAGCAAAAATTACTAATTTTTATCCAGTGGACACAATTCATAGGATATACCATCACCAACTTTTGTGCAATTATAATTGCATAATTGTACGTTCCAGATATGTTGTAGGCACAACTCCCTGAGGTAGAGATTGTTGTCATCATTACCCTGATGGGAAAATAAAAGATTTAGATGGTGAAAATAATAGTCCTATTGAAATTGGAATATGGGTTGTTTTGACTCCAAAATCTTGCTCATGCTATGACGTACTGTGTCAACACAAATACTAGAAAAATAGAGCTGGGAAGATTAAATGGGAGAACTCAGAAAAAAAACTCATTGGAACAGATAGAGAATTTTAATTTTTTTCTTGATTAGGCGAATATGTATGCCTTCCCCAGTCACTGCTGTGCATTCTGAATGATCTGGCCATCTGGACAAAAAATTATATTATTATTTTTCTTTTGCCCCTACATTAATTTCCTTGATTAGTTCTCTTGTTAGATACTTTGGGTATAGACTCTTTTACACTGAATTATGATCACTTATAATGTCATGTAGATACATTTGGTATGTTTACCTTTGATGATAAATCAACTTATCTCCTCTCTCTCTTACTCTCTCTCTCTCATTCTCTGTCTCTCTCTCTTTCATTTTCTGCCTCTGTCTCTCTCCCTTTCTCAGCCTTACATAGAATACTCTATTTTTGTTATGGGGGAGAAATTTTCCTTTTCTCTTTTCTCCATCTTTCTCTTCAATGTAAGTTCTATGTGAAGAAAATATTTCTAATGAAAGTTATCAATTGCATTCAATTTTGACAAACTATAACAATAATGAAGTATTGCTTTTCCACTTGGAAAAATAAGAAGCATTGAAAATGGGTAATATGAGAATTTTTTGCTTTTATCTCATTTTGCTTTCCTATGATTCACAGATATTGCACTTTTTTATAAACTGAAGGTTTGTGGCAACCCTATGTTTAGCAAGTCTATTGTGTCATTTTTCCAATAGCATGTGTTCGGTAAGGAGTCACTTATTACAGATGAGCAGGTGGTTTCTTGAGGAGGAATCTAATCCCAGTGAAGATATTGTGAACATTGTTGAAATGACAACAAAAAATTTTAGAATATTACATAAATGTAGATGATAAAGCTAGTAGCAGGGTTTGATAAAACTAAAAGTTCACCTATAGGTAAAATTCTATGAAACGTATTACAAGCTACAGAGAAATCTTTCAGGAGAGGAAGAATCAATCAATATGGCAAATGCCATCATTGTCTTATTTTAAGAAATTGCTGCAGCCACTTCAGCCTTCAGCAACCCTGATCAGTCAGCAGCCACCAACATCAAGGCAAGACCCACCACCAGCAAAAGATTATGATTCACCATAGACTCAGAAGATCGTTAACACTTTTTAATGATCAAGTATTTTTTAGTTCCAGTATGTACACTGTTTTTTTAGATATTACTCTTTTGAACTTAATAGACTTTGTTATACTATAAACATAAATTTTATATGCACTAGAAAACCAAAGTATTCATGCATTTCACTTATTGCAATGCTTGCTTTATTGAGGTGGTCTGGAACTGAACATACAATATCTGTGAGGTATGCCGGCATTCAATGTTGGCATTGGCAAGAGTTTGTAAAACAGGCACGCATACGTGACTAGCAGAAGTGTCAATTATGCAACTTGTTTTAAAAGCAAATGCCAGTTTGTATCATGAGCTTTAAATGTTTTAAATTTTTTACGTTATCAATTTTACCCAAAGGAATTTATAAAGCTAAAGAACTGATCAGATATATGTACACTGATTTTTTAAGCAAGAATATTAAGCATTATTTTATTAAATATTTTTTAAAAACTAAGAAATCCAGCAGTCTAGACAGAATAAAATAAAACATGATATGACTATTAGGTTTTCAAATGCACACTTTAAATTTATGTTTTTCAGAAATAATGATATAGAAAATGACTCATATAATGTTGAATGAAAAAGGCAAAATATTAAAGAAATGGAATATGCTTTTATATGAGAGCCTAATGATGGGATTGGTAATGATAACTGTGCTAACAAATAACTCTCAAATTTCGATCTCCATTGCTCAATACAATAAGAGCTTATATTTGCTCACAGTGAAATTCAGTGCAGTGTGGTAGTGGTTGGGAATTCTGCTATGGCTCTGACTAGCACGGTCTGTTGTTTCAAGAGTGCTCTGGGGTCCTCCAGCAAGCAGATGGGGAAGGAGGAGAAACAGCATGCACAGAACATTGTCTTAGCCGAGTTTGTCCATAAATGACTCATTACTTTTGCTCAGATTCCATTGGCAAAAGCTAGGCACTTGTTCTCTTTCCACTTCAATGCAAAAAGCGAGTTGGTGTAGTCTTGTGAGCATTGAAGCATCTCTGCTCTACATAGAGGAAGCAAACACACAAATACATAAAGTTACTAATGTCTCCAGTGAGAATATTAGTCACTTTGATTTACAACTTTGTGCCATTGGATGTTTTCCAAATGTTCTAAAATGAATATAAATGAGGTTTGTAACCAGATAAAAAGACAAACATTAACAACTCAAAGTGCAATGTGTGATTCAGATGCTTTTCCTCCCTCTGGACGTGCAGGTGGCTTGGATCACTCAACGTACACATCTCAAAATGACCTTCTATCTCAAGGTCTCTCGGGAGCTTGCCAAAGGGATAGAAAGTACGCTGAGCACGGCTTCAGGAGGGCCCTTCTCTATGCATGGGTGATTTGGATATAATATTTATCGATGCTGATCGGCTGGATTACTTTGGCTGATCTGGCTGGACTGGAGGATTTTCCATTCCTTGCTCACTGTTCCATATGCTTCGTTTCCAAAACCTTCTCTCTATCAAAGAGAACAATTGTTTTTATAGAAACAGAAAGGAGAAAGTAGCAAAGCAAAACCTTTCTCTTTTCAGAGTCTGCTAAAAGCTATTCTTTAGCAAAAATACCTGAACATGAAGATGTTGAGCTGTAAACTCATCTTAACGCCATGCAGACAAGGTCTCACCAGTGATGTGATGAGAACTGATAGTGGCGGCTTTCTGCAGGCATGCAGCAAGCCCACTGCCCTTTGGAAAGATCACTGGGAAGAGTAAAAGAAGAAATAAGCCCTGGGGAAGACTCTATGTCTCCTCCTAACCTGTACACGCGATCCACCTGTGATCTCTGCCCTCTACTCTGGACCAGCAGTCGGAGATGTGTCTGCTGCCCAGACCCTGTCCAACACTCACCACTGGCCACACAGTCTGTCTTTTATTTTCTTGCCCCACACTTAATTTCTTCTCCTTGCTTGCCACTTTCTTGCACTTGTCCTGCTAAAGAGTCCACCGTGAGCGTTTTAATATTTAAAGACTGGGATCATTTTGCAGGTTTTAGTTTAAAGGTAACCATAGCACGCACACACACATCCATTATTAACAGCAGAGACGCACTGGAAGTCCTTGGGAATCTTCTTTCCTTTCCGTGTGCGTTTCACAGGAGAGCCGCTGCTGCTAGCGCGGGCTTTGACACTGCCGGGACGCGGTGAGCCGTTCACGTGGGTGGAACTGATCATGCTCAAAAGGGAGATGAAACCAGAAAGTGACAGGCCGCGCAAAGTCCGGTTTCGGATCGCGTCTTCTTACAGCGGGCGAGTCCTGAAGGAAGTGTACGAAGATGGGCGACCCCCAGGCTCTCTTGACTCCGAATGTGCCAGCATCTGTGGGCTGGACGGGCTGAGTGATTCCGATGGACAGCAGAATGGCCACATGGGGTCGGAGGGTGATGAGCACGAGAATGACCAGGATAACCTGCTAGCGTTAGCCAGGGCCGCCAGCGAGAAAGCTTTTGGTACAAGAAGAGTCAACATTTTAAGCAAAAATGGCACAGTCAGAGGCGTAAAGTACAAAGTGAGTGCCGGCCAGGCTCTGTTCAACAATTTGACCAAAGTGCTCCAGGTAAGTCTCTGCACGTTCCTTCTGAGCTTAGTTACTCACTCGCCTTGGGAATGGTTTTTAGTTCTCCAGTTTAAGCAAGCCTCTTGTATTCATGGCTCCTGAATACTTCATGAGACATTCCCCTGTCTCAAGTACCGTCCCGACAGTCAAGCATTAAAAAATAGGGCCCTTATCCCTGGAAAACTAGACCAACATCGTAAAGCTAAATTTCTAACAAAGATCTCGTCTTTCAGTGTGGGTGATGACTTCTTTGCTAAGAAAAAAAAAGACAGGCTATAGTGTTCAAAGCATTTGAGTGAAACTTTGAAGCTGATTTCTGGTTTATCACTCTCAAAACACCAGTGTAACATTTACCATCCCTTGCATATGTGTGTATTTACACTAGTAAAGGTTGAGCGCTTGCATTCAGGCAGGCTGGATTCAACTGGAATGTTAGAAGGAAAAAAAATCTGACTCTGACTTCCTCCCATTACCAAGAGGGCTGCTGGGGTTTGATCTGAACTCCGTTTCTTTGTTAATTCGCCCATTAAAACTCTGGGCTGACATCAGATTTTACAGTGATCAGTTAGCCCTTAAAATGTGATTGGTTCTGGAGAGTAATACAGGAATATATTATTCAGGTCCTGGGGCCTTTGATAATGATGTAATGTTAACACAAGTTTTTGCCTGGAAGCATTGGTAAAATGTTTTTTTATTTTTTGGTTAAAAATAGACACCACTATTTCAGGAATAGAATTCATAATCACTATCATTAAGGTAGCACACCAATATTTTTCATTGTAATTCTATTTTATAGTATTCTCAGTATTTAAGTATAATGATCTCTTTTATGAATTATTTAATGCCTCTGCATTATATAAGAATGTGAGAGTGATGAAGAGAAAGGATTTAAATACAGGTACTTGGCTAACTTTTATTTAAAAGGAAGTAGTTTAAAATGTCACATCATGAGGAATTTTTAAAAAACCAAATTAACCAATTAGTTTTAGTTGAAGGATAAAAAGAATAGAGAACAAAGGTCCTTTTTATATACAGAACTTACCTATGACAAATTTTACAGATTAGGGGTGGAGATGGGGACCAAAACTCAGAAACTGATGATTGTTTTACTAGGTTGGAAACAATCTCGTATAAATTTCTAGAGAAATGATTATTAGTTGAAGATAATCTTACAGGTTACTGAGTTTCACCAAATGCAGAAATTATTATTGTCAAGGATTTTTTTGTAACCTCTAACTTTTAAAATACTTACATTCATTATTATTAACTTAGCTTGCCATCTTTCAAATTGCTGTATGATTTGAAGGGTTGCTTACAACATTGCTGTGCCATGTCTAGTACTTTGATTTGCATTTGTTTATTCACATCTTCCAAAAAACTATTGTTTATGGGTTAGTATCTTATATCTTCAAAACATACAAGAGAAAAACTATTCTTCCCCTTACATGTTTACCCTGTAAATCCACAAATAGAAGAAATTAAGTCAAAATGCTAACATAGTTTAGATTATAATATCTACTCACATATTTTTTCTATGCATAATGCCATAGTCCACTTTTTTATAGTAATTCCAATGAAACTAATGAAACTGTCTCTAATAATTTAACCCCATTCCATTCCCCCCCATTGTAGTTATTAGCAGAAGTCCCTCAAGGTGTTAGATATATATTTTTTAACATCTGGTAAGAAAATTATCAATTATAATATGGGTGAAGTACTCAGCATATTGTAAGGTATTCACACATTTTATCCATCATCTCTGGTTTAGTTTCATCATTAATAGCATCATGATCATGTGAATGGTCTCTGATCCCTTCAGGGCCAAATACGCTCCTTTAATATAATAAAATAATAATATAATTACTATTATATTTGGATCAGGGCTGCCATTTTCACTCTTCCCAGGAGGTACATTCCCCTTATTGTATGAATGGTACTCCTTACAATCATTCAATAAAGCCTACCAAACATGATTTAGTACTCATCACTTTGAAAGGGATACATATATGTCATATAGGGTCATGTATGTTTTAGGCATATGTCTTAGGAGGACTAAGTAGGTTTCCACAGACATCCCACAGAACAGTAGCAGAGAAACCCCCAGAAGCTAAAAGCAGAAGTTAGCATACAATTTACTCCCATACCCAGGACTAGATATAACTCTTTCTTTGGATATATATTTTCCATATCCCTTGCCCAGTAAGCAGTACATTTGACTGGGTGTAACTGTAACTTAGCAATTTCCCTTAGGAAAGGAATAGTGAGCAGTCATAACTTGGATATTCAATTAAGGTTCCAATGCATGGCCAATCTTCTTGAAGAAAGGAACTGTGATTGAATTGACAGTGAGGTTTTTCTTTTTGTTTTACATGTTAAAATTTTAAAGCACTCAACCTGAAACCTGAGAGGAAACCCCGAATATTAAAAAAATTCTTCAAAATATCCTGGAAAGCACTTGCTTCGTCTCTGTTAGTTTCCCACTCTGTTATTCCTGTAACAACATTGGCATGGGCCTTGCAAAAATTTTAGCTGCACAAAGAATAGTCATTGAAATTATTTGCTTTAAAACATTTTTGCTTCTTAACACACTCAATTACAAAGTTGTCTATGAAAAGCATATCAGAATCAATTTGCATTTCTTTTGTCAATTAACTTACCCTATAAAATCCTGGGTAACTGAGGGCGTGATATATTATTCAAGGTTGTTAAAGAGAATGCTGATCTATGAAGCATTGAGGAGAAGGACACCTGGGTCTTGTAAATTGGTGACTTGCTCAAAGATCTCTAGCTGGTCTAGACTACAGCGCATCAGGTCCAGGTGGTTGAATTTTGTATCTTTTCCAGAGATAACAACAATACAATGCTCAAGCGAGGTCAATTTGGAAATCTGAAAACCTAGAATCTCGCTGTGACTGTGGCCTGGAATTTATTAGAAATTATTTAGGCTATTCTTACACATACTCAAGTTGGAGAATCATTGACCTGGTGTGTAAAAGGGAAATCCATTCAGTCCCTTAGCATACATTCAAATATTCCTTAATGTTTCTTATCTCTTCAATATGTAATGAGGAATATGAAGAAAATATACATTGATCTGTGTTTTGATTAGGTCAGTTCAACCTGATCTTTCCCCAGCAAATGAATAAAGTCTCTCCTGACAACCATATTTCCTACTGATATCCTTATGTATGAGTTGATTTGAAAATAGGCTCATCAATCTTACTAGTACACTCTGCTGTAGGTATTCTGTTTTAATACTCTTTCAGAAATTCTCTCAGGATATCTTTACCTAGATAAATAATTTTATTCCTTATTACTGAAGAATTCACTTTCTTTATAAAATTAGCCAGTAGGCAAATTATAAAACTGTAGCTCACACCGCTTCATTACCCAGTTTGTATGATTGGATTTGAGATATACCTTGCTCTCAGCAGCAATGTACTCCTAAAGTCTCTCAGGAAGGGTCAATGATGCAGAGTAATAAAGGCCATTTACTTTTGCTAATTCATTCTTATGGGATTAAATTTCAGTCAGTAATCTTTTCTTACTTTATCCTCAAACTGTGTGAATATACTGTTAGAATATGCTGCTGTAATTTCTACAACTTTAATTCCCTCTCCTTCCCCTAACTTAAAGTTAGTATATTAGGGAAAATAGGTATAAAGAAGAAAGGTAATTACAACACATACTATCTGTATAATTGGGCCTCTCCTTTCTAAGAACTCAAATTAAACATATAAACTTTGTCTACGAATATGCATGCATATTCCTGACATCTGTAGTTGTATTTATAAACATTTTAATATCAAGTGTCTGGCCCAAAGTGAATATTATAACTCTGCCTTTTGCAATTTTGGCTTTTTTCATTTTTAAAAGAATAATACTATATGCAAAAATTCTCAACTTCACCTTTTGAATGTCAGAATGACAAATATGAACATTGATAAGGCTAAATATATCATGATATAACACAATATGGTCTTTTGAAATTTCAGCATTTGGTTAGCAGATTTAAAAATATGTTTTACTGACTGAACTTCATCTAAGGAAGGTTTTTATGTAGAGTTAAATCACCTCTATTTAGCTTTACATTGTATTTAAAAAATTGTATTATTTCTATAACACATTTGATTATGTTGTCATGAGATTGCAGAAGTTGATACTAGAAGAAGGTAACTTGGTTACTTCAAGTAAGGTTGGTGTTTCACATTGTTCACTAACTCAAGATGGATGGTATTAATGGAAGTTTCTGGCAGTAATTTATTATCCATCTCTAATTCAATGACTGTAATTCTGGTATGAGAATAATACTTCAGTGAAACCAGGGCAATACTCTTGATGACTGCCAGTGGTTTATTTGGACTACTCTGGAAAGGAACAACCATAATAGCTAACATTCAGTATGTAATGAATATCAGGTACTGCTCACATTGTTTATGTGCATTGATATTTTATTCCTCACAGCAGCCCCATGAGGTAGCATCATAATTGATCAATTATTAATAATTATAATTTGAATTTCTTATTAAGTTGTAGGATTTAAAATGTTATTTATCCAGAGATATTAATAGGTAATGTTCTAGGAAAATAAGCATTTATTAATGGAAATATTGAGTTTTTAGCTACTAGAAAGTGGGTAAAGAAGTTCTAGCATTTTTGATACAATTACAAATGAAGCCACAAATCACACTCAGAGTAAGTGATTTTTCATCCAAAAAGCAGGAAAGTAAAAGTACCAAAGATGAGTTAGTATTACTGAGTAAGCTATTTATGTCCAATTAGAGAATGATAGGCTGTTAGAATTTAGAGTCGTATGGCCCCTTCCCATATTCTGACCCTTTGACATTCTAGGTCATAGCATTAGGCAGAGATACTGAGTAGGATCTCAATAAATGTTCTTTCAACATCCAGGAAAACATGACCTCACCAAAAGAACTAAACAAAGCACGGGTGACCACTCCTGGAGGGATGAAGATGTGTGAACTTTCAGACAGAAAATTCAAAATAGCTGTTCTGAAGAAGCTCAATGAACTTCAATACAACACAGTGAAAGAATTCAGAAGCCTATCAGACAAATTTAACAAAGACATTGAGATAATAAAAAAAAACCAAGCAGATATTCTAAAGGTGAAAAGTTCAATTGACACGCTGAAAAATGCAACAGAGTCTCTCAACTGCAGAATTGATAAAGTGGAAGAAAAAATAAGTGAGCTTGAAGAAAGGCTATATGAACATGCTCAGTCAGAAGAGAAAAAGGAAAAAAGAATAAAAAAGAATGAAGCATGCCTACAAGATCTAGAAAATAACCTCAGAATGTCAGATCTAAAAGTTATTGTTCTTAAAGAGTAGGTAAAAAGAGAGACGGGATGGAAAGTTTAGTCAAAGAAATAATAACAGAGAACTTTCCAAACCCAGAGAAAGATATCCATATTCAGGTACAAGAAGATCATAGAATAGCAGCAGATTTAATCCAAATAAAACGAATTCAAAGCATTGAACAACCACACTCCAAAACGTCACAGATAAAGAAAGGATACTACCACAACAAGAGAAGGAAAAACAGAACATGTAAACAAGCTCCAATATGTCTGGCAGCAGACTTCTCAGTGTAAACCTTAAAGTCCAGCAAAGTTACATGACAAATTCAAAGTGCTAAAGGAAAAAATTCTTAACTGTAGAATATTATATGCTACAAAAAGATTCTTTAGACATAAAAGAGAAATAGAAAGATGATCCCAGTCAAACTAAAGATAAAGGATTTTCTCAACAATAGATCTATCCTAAAAAAATGCTAATATGAGTTTTTTAATCTGAAAGAAAAGATGTTAATGAACAATAAAAAAATCATCCAAAAGTAAAGACCCATTTGTAACAATAAGTTCACAGATAAATATAGATTACTCTATCACAGTAATTGTGATGTGTAAACCACTTATTTCTTGAGTAGAGAGACTGAAAGACAAACTTACCAAAAGCAATAATCAGGGGTGGTACCCATAGCTCAGTAGGTAGGGCCCTGGCCACATACACAGAGGCTGGCAGATTCAAACCCAGCTCAGGCCAGCTAAAACAGCAATGACAACCTCAATTAAAAAAAGAAAATAGCAGGGCATTGTCGTGGGTGCTTGTAGTCCCAGTTACTTGGGAGAGTGAGGCAAGAGAATTGCTTTAGCCCAAGAGTTTGAGGTTGCTGTAAGCTGTGATGCCATGCACCGTACCCAGGGTGACTCTGTCTCAAAAAAAAAAAAAAATCAGAACAACTTTAAAAGAGATACATAGTATGACAAAATATAAATAAAAAAAACAAAACATTAAAAAGTGAAGGTGGAAATAAGATGTTTTTTGCAAGCCTCAGTGTAACCTTAACTCAAAAAACCTACAGCAGATATACAATAAAATGAATATCAACAAATTAAAACATATTACTAGAGAAATCACTTTTACATGATAAGAAGGAAAGAAGAAAGAGAGAACAACCAGAAATGAAATAACATAGCAGCAGCAAATCATTACCTATTGGTAAGAACATTGAATGTAAATGGACTAAATTAAATGACATAGAATGACTGAATGGATTTTAAAAAAGACCAAACATTAAGGAACTCATTTCACCTAGAGTGAAAATAAAGGGATGGAAAAAGATACTTCATTCAAATAGAAAAAAGAAAAGAGAAGTAGCTATGCTTACTTCAGATAAAACAGATCTCAAGACAAAAACTGTAAAAGGAGACAAAGGAAATTATTTTATAATAACAAAAAGGTCAATACATCAAGAGGATATAACAATTTTAACTATTTATGCACCCAACATTGGAGCACTCAAATATATAAAGCAAACTGTATCAGAGCTAAAGAGAGAGATCCCAGTACAATACTAGTTGCATGCTGTAACACTGCACTTGAGCATTGGACAGATTGTCCAGACAGAAAATCAACAAAGAAACACTGAATTTAATCTTCACTATAGACCAAATGGTCCTAATATTTATTTACAGAATATTTCCTTCAAAAGTTGCAAAGTGCTCATTCTTCTCCTCACCTCATGTATTGCTCTTAAAAAAAGACCATATGTTAAGTCACAAAGCAAGTCATAAAAAAATTAAAAAAAATTGAAAAAATTGAAATTGTTATATCAAGTATTTTCTCTGTCCATAAGAGAATAAAACCAGAAATCAACAAGAAGAACAGTGGAAAATATACAAATACATGGAAATTAAATAATATGCTCTGGAATGAATTGAAACAAAAAATGAAAGAAGATCAAAGAGATGAAATTGTTTTAAAAAGAAAATTGACATTTAGTCAGACTAAAAAAAGAGATGAAAATAAAATTAGATTTGAAAAGGAGACAGTACAAGTGATACTAAAGACATTCAAGGGATCACTGGAGAATTCTATGAGGAGCTATACACCAGTAAATTGGAAATCACAGAAGAAACATGTAAATTCCTATACACATACAATCTACCAAGAGTGAACCAGGAGAACTTCAAAATCTGAATAGACCAATAATAAGTAACAAGACTGAAGCAGTAATGACACATCTTCCATCAAAGAAAAACTCAGGGCCCAGTAGCTTTACTGTCATATTCTACCAAATATTCAAAGAAGAACTGATGCCTGTCCTCCTCAAACTTTTTGCAACAATTGAGGAAGAAGAAATACATCCAAATTCCTTTTACAAGGCCAGTATCACTCTGATACAAAACCCAGAAAAAGACACAACAAAAAAGAAAATGATAGGTTAACATCTCTGATGAACATAGATGCAAAAATCTCAATAAAATATTAGCCAATTGAACTCAGCAATGCCTTAGAAAGAGTAATCACCATAATCAAGTGGGATTCATCCCAGGGATGCAAGAATGGTTCAATATTCGTAAATCAACCAATGTGATAGATTTATCAACAGAACAAAGAACAAAACCAATATGATCCTTTCAATTGATGCTCAAAAAGCATTCAATAAAATTCAACATCCCTTAATAATAAAAAGTCTCAATAAAACTGTGTATAGATGGAACTTACCTCAACATGATAAAAACCTTATCTGGGAGAGCCACAGCTAGTATCAGACTGAATTGGGAGAAATGGAAATCCTTTCCACTGAGAACCGGAACAGGACAAGGATGTCCACTTTTGCCACTGTTGTTCCACACTTTACTGGAAGTTCTAGCTACAGCATTCAGACAAGAGAAAGAAATAAAGGGCATCTACAATGGAAAGGGAGAAGTTCTGTTATTCTTATTTTCAGCTGACATAATTTTATATCCAGAGAAACCTAAAGCCTCTACTAAAAAAACTCTTAGTACTGATGAATAAATCCAGGAAAGTTGCAAGACACAAAATTAACTTACAAAATTCAGTAGTATTTCTATATGCCAGCAGTGAATAATCTGGAAAGAAACCAAGCAAGTAATTTCATTTACAATAGCTACAAATAAAATAAAATACTTAGTAATAAATTTAACCCAATAAATGAAAGATCTGTGCGATGAAAACTATAAGACGCTGATGAAAGAAGTTCATCCCCAAATGGAAAGACCTTTTATGATCAAGGACTGGAATAATCAATATTGTTGAAATGTTTATACTACCCAAAACAATCCACACATTTAATTAAATCCCCACAAAAATACCAATGGAATTCCTCACAGAAATAGAAAAATATAATCCTGAAATTTATGTGGAACCACAAATGACCCAGAATAGTAAAAGCCATTCTGAGCTAAAAGAACCAAGCTGGAGGAATCACTTTACCTGAATTCAAATTATACCACAGAGCTATAGTCATCAAAACAGCATGGTATTGAAATAAAAATAGACATGTAGACCAATGGAATGAAATAGAGAATCCAGAAACAAATCCATACATCTATAGTGAACTTATTTTTGACAAAGCTGCCAAGGACATTTATCAAGGAAAGGAGAGTCTCTTCAATAAATAGTGCTGGGAAAACTGGATATCCTTATGCAGAATAATGAACCTAGACCCCTATCTCTCTCCATCTCCCCAATCAAATCAAAATGAATTAACCTTAGTTTTGAGATCAGAAACTATGAAACTACTATAAGATTTCTTTGGGGAAATGCTTCAGGACATTGGTTTGGCCAACTATTTCTTGAGCAATATCTAAAAATGGACAAGTGGGATTATACCAAGCTAAAATGCTTCTGTGCAGCAGAGGAATCAGTCAACAAAGTGAAGAGACAACCCACAGAATGGGAGAAAATATTTGCAAGCTACCCATCTGACAACAGATTAATAACTAGAATATGTAAGTAGCTCAAATGACTCAATAGGAAAATATCAAATGATTTAATTAAAAACCGACAAATGATCTGAGCAGACATTTCTCAAAATAAGACAGGTATATGAAAAATGTCTCAATATTATTAGTCACGGGGTAATGAAAATTAAAACTACAGCAAGATATTATCTCAGCCAGTTAAAATGTCTTTTTCCAAAATACAGGTGCTGGCAAAGATGCAGAGAGAAGGGAAACCTCACACACTGTTGGTGGGAATGTAAATTAGTGCACTTCACCACTGTGGAGTATAATATGGAGTTTCCTCAAAAAACTAAAAGCAGAACTATCATATGACCCAAAAAGCCCACTGTTAGGTATATATCCAAAAGAAAAGAATAAGTATATGAAAAAATTATCTGCACTCCCATTTATTACAATGGTATTCACAATAGCCGAGATTTGGAATCAACCTAAGTTTTTGTCACTGGATGAATGGATAAAAAAATTGTGGTACATATACACAATGGAATATTATTAATCCGTAAAAGGGAATGAGGTCCTGGCATTTGCATGGATGGAACTGGAGAACATTGTGTTAAGTGAAATAAGCCAAGCACCAAAAGACAAATTTTGCATGTACTCAATTGAAACAATTGATCCTATGGAGACAGAGAGTAGGATGATGGTTACCCAGAAGCTGGGACAGGGAGTGAGGGTGAAGCGGTTATGTGGGGGAAGACAAATGGTGCAAACATATAGTTAGATAGCATGAAGAATATTTGATAGCACAATAAAGTGGGTTTACCCATGTAATCAACTGTAGGTTTATAGTATACTTTAAAACAACTAAAAAAGTAAAATTGGAACATTCCTAACCAAAGAAATGATAAATGCTTGAGGTAATGGATATTACAAATGCTTTGATTTGATTATTACGCATTCTATGTCTGTATCAAAACATCACAATTACCCCATAGATATATACAACTATTACGTACCCATAGTAATTAAAAATGGAAAAACATTAAGTTCATGAAAAGAAAATCATGATTGGTAGCTGCTCACACTATAAGGCACATTTGTCTGCCTATCCCCAGATACGCCTCCTGTGTGCAAACCACTCCTTTGTGGGGATCATAACTGACGTACAATCAGCTGAATATATTTAAAGTGCACAATTTGGCAAGTTGTGTCATGTGTATGTACCTGTAAAACCATGACCACAATCAAGATAAATGGACAAAACCATCCCTTCTCAAAATTATGTTTTCCCTTTTTATTTCCTTCTACCCATTCCTCTCTGCCCTCCTCATCCACTATCACTCTAGGTTAGTTTACACTGCCAGGATTTTATATCACTAAGAAAGCAATATGTGCTGTTTTTTAATATGGCTTTCTTTCACTCAGCATGCTTATTTTTACAGGCATTATGAATTCATGTAGCATATTTCTTTTTATTGCTGAGTAGTATATCACTGTATGAATAAATACAATTTGTTTCCTTGTGAACCTTCTTTTTTTGATATTTGAGTTGTTTCCTACTTTTGACAATCATAAATAAAGCTGTGATAAGCATTCATGTAAACAAAAAAAGTTCTTTCAGTTAACGAATTAAGTGATATTCTCTTAATCAGAGGTTATTTACCTCTTTTCCATCTCTTTTAGGGTTGGAGATGTCTATTGGATGGGACTGGAGTTTTCCTGGTGAAGTGTTGCTAGCTTGCTCCATCCTATTCTTTCTCTTGTGGATAATTTTCAGTATTCCTTTGATAATTCTTTAGGCAAAATATATGTTTGATTATGTAAAGAATAAAATCCAATTTCTGCCTTCATGGAAGAGTCAGTGTGTTGTAAATGGCTGTGTAAAGCAATTTCCGAAAGAATCCTGATATCCTGATATGAATTTACCTTGTTTCTCATCTCCAGAGGAGTCTCTCTCTGTTTTCTTGTTGGCCTGGTCACCTCTGCTACCCATTCTTCCTTTCTTCAAGGGTGGTATTTTTTCTCTTTTTAGTCTATCTCTTATTAGACCATCATTTTATTGGATATATATATTTTAGCTTTCTCTTGCTTGCTTTCAAGTTTGGGACCAAGAACTGAAGGCTAATCTGTGTCATTGATGACACATCTCTTTATCCAACTAGTCTACAGGAGTCAACAACAGTGACTCTGACCATAAGCAGCGCCTTCTCTAAATTGTATTAATTTTACTAAAACTTTCTGTCTTTAGTTCATTGACTAAGTTGGAATATCGCTCCTTCTTCTCTATTCATCAAAACTCTGGTATCACCATGACATCTTAATTTGTGGAAACTTCATCTTAATTGCTTGAGCTTAATCCTATGAATCTGTCTGGACTTTAACTTTAGAGCAACATGCTGAGAAAACCCACAGATTCCACAAGATGATTTGAAGTTGCTTAATGAACTCTTATGGGTGGCCCATGGTTACCATATAATTAGGAAATGGTGTTTCCTAATGATGTTTCCAAACTTTAAAAAAGCAATGTAACAGCAGGACATGACAAACAGTCTTTTGGTGGCTTGCTCATGCTGGCAAAGTTTCTGATATTTTCTCTGGGAGCCAGATGTTACATTCTATAGGAAAGTAACATAAACATTTAGTGGTCTATAAACTGGCATGCTTATATAAATATATCAATCCCTCAATCATTATTGCCTGGAAGAGATTTACAATTTTACAAATAAACTTATAAATAAGATAAGATATCATTCAGAAAATTTTCAATGAAGGGCATTTTATTTATTGCACAAATCTGTAGAACTATGATTTGAAGTCTCTTTGCTCAATTTTATTTTTCTAATAATTCATTCTCATCTAATTGCTGGCAAATTTATGTGTTAGAATACTTCACAAGGAGAGAAAAAAATAGATATATATTTTGTGCAACTCACCCTTACAGTTAATAAAGCACATAATTGTATTCCTTATTTTATTAATTCCTAAGTAGCAAAGTTGACTGTGAATTAAGTTGCTTCTCTCTTATACCTTTTGTGTAATTGATGGTGTGGAATTAAAGATCCTCACTGAAGACGCTGTATAAACTTGACTAATCCACAAACAGGGTAGAGAAGTGAAAGCCAAGGTGTTGATTTGCATGAGATAGTTGTTAGAAGAGCGGGTTCTAGGAAATGGTGCTATCACAGGTCAGTGGAAAGAGAATAGGGAGAAAGTCAGGGAACCAAACCGGTGGACACCAAGGAGGGCATCATAATTAGGAAAGAGAGGGGAGTTGGATGGGCTGTGAGCTGAGGCTGGAGGGTCTAGAGACTGGAAGGGGCTTCGTGGATTAAAGCAGGGTCAGCAGGGAAGAGCAGCTGGGCAACTCAGTTCAAGAGTGCCCCAGAACCAGCCCAGGCAGCACAGCAGCTGTCTTTACCTGCCTGGTTACCACATGTTACCTTTGGTGTGGAACAGGTTCATACGGCCTTTCATAGCTGTCAGCACAATGCTTGTGGCCTGGGTTTTGACTGAGCCCCTTCCAATTATCCCAAGTAAACAGCCCTATTTTTAGTCATCCAGGACTCATGATTTCCTCCAGAAATAAATGACAAGGTCTTTGGCATGCAGCTTTCCCCTGCTGGTTATGTGCAGATAAAGCCTACAAGATTTGCATTTAGGAAGGACTGAACAATGGTTACCCTTCACCGAGTATATCCTTTCCCTATTGTTGCTGAAACAAATCGCCATCAACTTAGAGGCTGAAAACAACACAAATGTATTACTTTACAGTATTACAGTTAATACTCCATAACTTACAATGAGTATTATGGGACTAAAATCGAGGCGTTGGGATGGATGCTATTTTTCTCAAGGCTTCAAGGGAGAATTAACTCCTCCAGCTTCTGGAGGCTTTCTCATTCCTTGGCTCATGTCCCCTCATTAATCCCTGCTTCCATTATGACATCTTCTCTAGCTCTCTGGCCTCCCTCTATCCCTTACAAAGACTGAGTGATTATACTGAGTCCACCCAAATAATCCAGGATGATCTTCCTAACCCATCCTTAGTACAATCAGATCTGTGAAGTCCCTGTTGCCATGTAAGGTATAGGGATGTGGGGATTAGGATGGGAACATTTGGAGGCAGCCATGCCTCCTGCACTTGGCATTAGACTTAGATTGTCCATAATAAGACTAGGGCTGTGTAGGAGATAAAATCATCAGCTCCCTGTTTTCTTTTTCCCCTGTGGTAGCATCAGATATTGATATACCTTTGCCACAGCTGCCTGCGGGCAGAGTGCACTTCCACAGCGTTGACTTTAGTTTTGGCAACATGATTTCCTTTGGCCAATGGGATGGATAGACATGCATAGAGAGAGGCTTGGAACATGGGTGCACGGTCACGTTTGACCTCTTTCACACCTATCAGGACCAGACAGACATGCCACTGGAAGCCCAAGAGTCCTAGAAGCTGGTCCTGGAACAGACCCTCTCAGCCTTACCTGGGTCAGCTAGATGCCTGCTGACCCCCAGACTCCTCCTGATTAAGCAATAATTTTTTTTTTCTGCAGTTTTTGGCCAGGGCTGGGTTTGAACTCACCATCTCTAGCATATGGGGCTGGCACCTTACTCCTTTGAGCCACAGGCACCATCCAAGCAATAAATTCTTCATGCTGTATTCCACTCAGTCTGGGGTGGCTTTTAAAGCAGCAGATGCAAACAGGTACAAGTTCCCAGATACTGAATATTTTGCAAATAGCTATCTTCATATTTTCTTCCAAAGCTTGGGCTCTTATTCATGAAACAAACACTGTCCAATCATTTATCAGATTCTTGAATCTTCATTGTGCTATCTCTGCCAACGTCTAATCTAACGTGTGGTGGGTACTTCTCAGGGAAAGGGATTCAGTGGGTCTTCGATGGGGCAAAGTAAGTCCTCTCACTACCCTGTGGGGATTGAACCTACTGAAACTGATAAGGCTAGATCAGAGTGAAGGCCTTCTGTGACCAACATCAATAGTGTCATTATGATGGTTTGAGATTTATTTAACTATCTTTTCTTGGTGATAAGATTCATGCAGTTAAAATTTTTAGTCGTGTAGGTATCTATTTTTCATTTAATATAATACTCTATTGATGGTTTTCTTTCTGTCTTTGTATATCAGACCCTTTATTCAACAAAGCTTAATTTTATTATGTTAGTCCAGCCTGTTAAAATCTTCATGAACTTTGGTCCTGTATCTAGCTATATCTTAGTACCTTATTGAGTCAATGGAGTACAGTTTTGATCACGGCAAATTATCAGTATGTGATAGTACCAAGTGACTGAAAAGAAAAAAATGTAAAGAAAATTAAGCATCCTTAATGAAGTGGCAAATTTTTTTTAGCAAATATTAGTAATCAATAAAGTTAAACTGGTTCTTTTATGGAAAGAGGAAAGAGAGAAATGATGCAAAAGTGGTTGTGAAACAGATCACATCAGCCCCAGAGTGACCCATATACATTACTAATACAGTGCCAGAAACTTTGTTCACTTGTCCCCAAGGAGTTATGAATCCTAATTCTCATAATCTGAGGATAATCCCTATTCTCTCTGGGAAACACAAAGCTTGTTGTCATGGCAGACTGTTGAGTTAATTGAGTCATAATCCACAGCACTGGGCTTCTAGAACTCAAGGAGTTTTATTTGCAACTGAAAGGCAACAACAGGAACCTGAAGGCTGAAGATTTGCCTCTCTGAATATCTCGTGCTTCTAATGCAGGTTTGGGAAACATAGTTATGTACATTTTCATTTAAAAGAAATATTAGAAAATCTGTTATAAGGATAGGCTGGACATGGTGGTTCATACCTGTAATCCTAGTACTCTTGGAGGCTGAGGTGGGAGAATCCCTTAAATTTGGGAGTTGGAGACCAGCCTGAGCAAAAGCCAGACTCTGTCTCTACTAAAAATAGAAAAGCTGAGGCAAGAGGATCACTTGAGCTGGAGCTTGAGGTTGCTGTGAGCTATGATGCTATGGCACTCTACCCAAGGTGGCAGCTTGAGACTCTATCTCAAACAAAATCAAACCAACCAAACAAACAAACAAACAAAAAAGAGTGAGATGTCATCACTACTAAAAATAGAAAAATTATGGGGGCATGATGGCAGTCACCAATAGTCCCAGCTACTCAGGAGACTGCGGGAGGAGATTATTTGAGTTCAGGAATTTGAGGTTGCTATGAGCTAGGCTGACACCACTGTACTCAAATCTGGGCAATAGAGCAAGACTCTTGTCTCAAAAAAAAAATCTATTACAAGAATTACAAATCAATCATCCTTTCCTGAGAATACCATCTCTCTTTCTAATTCACAGAGCACCAAGTAATGGACATTTGAGTCACAGCTTTTATAGGTTTCTTTTTCCCTAGATTCTTCTCACTTTGGCATGCTCCAAGGCTAGTGTTTCCTACCTGAGTGACTCAATTACAAGTAGCCTTGCTCAGGGAGTGTTTTTTATATTCCTAGGAAAGATTTCTGGACATGAAATTGTGCCCCTAAAGAAATGACTTGGTGGTGAGAGTTGTGAGAAGTGAAACAGACCTAAAGCTTGTGTTGGAAATTAGATCTTTTCCTCTTACAGTCTAAAAACAAGAGGCTAAGGCACAAAGTATATTTTAAAGACTTTACTTGAGCTAAAATGAAGACAGCTTCTTGGAAGACTCAGACCCAAGAAATCTTAGATATGAGCTTCCTTTGGCCTTTGTTACAAGTTTTTAAAGGCAAAAAGAATAAAAGTGAAAGGAGAGGGACAAGGAGTGGGCTGATACACGGTTGTTTGTCAGAAGTTTTCATTGATTTATGGGATTAACATTGATTAGTGATGGGCTCTACATTGCTAAGCTATCAGGTGTAGGATATGGTGCAGTGTAGCTTTATTAGGTTAATTAATAGCTGCTTGTGGCAATAGCAAGCAGATTCAACAGATGGATGCATAGCTCAGAGGAGGGAGGGAGGGCATCATTCTGTTACTGCCGCTCATTTAAAGCCTCCAAGGGCCTGACCATTTGAAAGGGCTCACAATTCTCAGATAAGAGTTTTTTCTTTCCTTGCCTCCCTTTGATGGAGGTTGATGGATGACCAACTACTGCAGGGAACTTCATTTGATTTCTGTTTAAAAGTAGCCATTGGATTCCATTTGTAGGAGTGGAAAGTAAGCTCTATATTACTCAGGATCCTTTCCCCATTTGTTGTGATTGGCAAGATAAACATATTTGCAGGGGGTCAGAAAGCCTAGAGAGGGTCCTTGCCCATGGATCTTGGGAGACCATCTTTATCAATGCTTCTTCAGCCCATGTGCCACACTGAGGCTACAGGCAGCTCCCGAGGGCCCTCACAGATGTCTGGTTTCAGGATGCTGAACTTTTACTTCTCCCAACTCTTGGGACTACCCAATTCCATTGCTGTTATGTCTAGACTCTTGAAAATATGCCTCCATCAATTATTCTCAGAAGTAATGAAAGACCCATGTTGTAGGAATCAAAGCTCCACTTTTTGTGAGATAAAGAAGAGAAAAATATTACTATTTAGTAGTGTCTTAAGTGATGATTGGCCTCACTTTCCTTCCATGAATATCTAAGAGCAGTATTCTCTGTTTGGTTTAGATGAAGTCTATCATTTCCTGATTTGTGTATTCCAGGGAAAACTCTGTAAACCCTAGATTCTTCATTGGTAATATATATTGCTTTTTCTGATGAAATAAATGATCAATTATTTATAAAGCGTTTTGCACAAGACTTGGCACATTATAAGTGTTTCATAAATGCTATTATCTTAACTATCCATCACTAAACAAATTGTGAACTCTGCTAGACAATAAGGGTGCAGAGATGAATAAAGCATGATTTTTGCACTCAGAGGATCTAATTTGTTTTTATGAGATACACAAACATGCAGCTAGTGTAAAATATTAATGTAAATACTCAGAGGTGCAGTAGGGGACAGAGGCAGGACATCTCACCCATCTTTGTAAATCTTATAGAAATCATTTCACTCTAAGTCTGCCTGCGAAATCCTGGGCACTCCTTAAAAGACATCCTGGCACCAGGAGCTTTCTCGGCAGAGCTCACCTCCCTTTGAAAACATCTCTGCTGCTGCCTCTAAAGTTGGCCAAGAGCCTCACAGACCTATTTTCCTGAGGCCAGTTCCTCTGTGGGAGATCCTGTCTTGGCCTTGGCCCCTGCGCAGGCCTTTGTCTTGGATTCCCTGATTTTAACCTCCCATGTCTACTTGGCCAACTGTTTGCCAGCCTGACACTGCTCCTCTTGGCTCCACACCCTTGAACTTTGCCAGCCACCCACATGCCTCGTGTCTGAATATTCCTCCGTAACACCTGTCATCCTGAAAGGTGTGCCTGCTCCTTCTGGGTAGAGGCAGAATCAGTTCCATCTTTAATGATGGTCCGGATTGATTTTTAATGCCTTTCCATGCCAATTCAAGGAAGTATTTGTATCTCTACGGGATGTCTTCTGCTCTAAGCAACAGGGTGGACTGCTAGACATGGCTTACAATACATAGACATTTATTATGCCATTTAAGAAGACGTTAAGAAGTGGGAGTTGCAGAGATTGTTTAGTGGCTTAAATAGTAGGTCAATATGAAAGTTTTGAGACAGACTGTGTTATGGTCTGTTATTTCACTTCCAAGAAACACAGCCGACAGCATCTTTTTTTTTTTTTTTTCTCTTTAAGGCAAGTGTGAAACAAAACTTATTGAGGAAGAGAAAGGTAGGTTACAGAGTAAGAGCAAGACATAGGCTTACAGAGCAAGATACGTTCACTATAGACCACGAATGAGACCACATCCTCTTTGACTCATCTGTAGAAGTTTCTATCTGTTTGTTTTCCAGGCATTGCCAAAAGGGCTTCATTTTTTCCCATCTGTGTGAATTTTATATTTCCTGATTTTTGTGTATCTCTAAACTTTCATAATGACCCATGAGCTGTGTGATAAAGGACCCAGACTTTTCCTGGCATTCTGCTCAGTCATCCTTAGCTTGCTGTGGCGTTTGCATCATGAATTCTAAATAGCTGCCAAAGCTTCCAGCCAGACCAGAGTCAGAGTGGGAAAGGAGGGTGGCAGAGGAGAGCATTCCTTATAGGCAGATCTTTTTATCAGAAAGCAAGAGACAATTCCAGAAACTTCCCAGATGCTTTCTCTTACATTTTACTCTTATATCTCATATGGCCACTCCTTATTGCAAAAAGAGGCCTGGAATTTGAGCATCTGGTATTGCCTCTGCGGTGGGAGATGGTGTGAGAAGATGGGGCTGGAAACAGCTATCAGACAAGCCAGCAACAGTGTCTGCCACACTAGGACCCAAGAATATTGATTTGGTTTAATTTTTATTTTATATAATTGGCTTACATTGGATTATGAAACCATTTTAATAGTGATCTTATTTCATAAATTGTGAACATTTCTATGCCTACCCTTAATTTTTTGGTTTCTTTTAAATATTTTTTCCAGTGTTCATTCCTTTTGATATCTTATTGCCATTTGTATTTTCTCAGACCCAGAGCTTTTTACCTGATGGGTTTAATTATTCTAACACTACAATTTCAGAAACTTCAAGGGCTGGCAGACAAGTTTTATTAATTTATGGTAGTAAAAGTGTTAGTATGTTAGTTATCTATTCTGATCACCTATCCTATCTATATAGTGTGATGCTAGTCCAATTTTTAAAGGATTCACACCCTATTCTAGCTAAGTTGAGCCATTGAATGCAGAAGAAAGCTTCCCACAAACAGTGCGCATGGGTTGATTTTTCCCTTCTGATGGCCTACTTTAGATCACAAACAAAACAAAAATACAGAACTTAATGATGCAGAGTCATGGCAATCATCCCCTCAGCTCCCTCCCTTACTCCTCTCTGTGGTTAGCGAGCTAGAACTCTTGTCACATGTGAAGAGAGCAGTGACAGCTGAGCTCTGCGTGCAGAGCAGAGCAGACCCGCTCTCAGGAAGCCTAGGAGCAATGCCACTAGTCATGAAAAAGCTTGTTTGTACTTTTGAATTATTTAAAAGAATACTATTGCAGGGGTGGTGCCTATGGCTCAAAGGAGTAGGGTGCTGGCCCTAGCCAAAAACTGCCAAAAAAAAAAAAAAAAAAAGAAAAAAAGAACACTATTGCTATTAGTAGTATGAACGATCTTTTATGGAATGCCTACGCTCTTATGGAAATTATCTCAGGTATCTCTTTTACAAAACTGCTTCATTCATCCCCACAGCAAATTTACAATCTTGATAGTAAATCACATGGTATCAGTTGGTGACATGCCAAAATCATTTGCATTTCCCCCAAAAATATTTTAGCCTTCATTTTGATCTGCCACCTGAAATTCTTTCTGTTATGCTACCTTGCTTCCTTACTCCAGAGATCTCCTTTGTCTTGAGTTCCTTTGAAACAGAACCTGAGATCGAACTTCTGTGAAAGGTGACTTATTCCAGCAGCACTGTCAGAAGAAAGGGGTAAAGGAAGTAGGTTGGGGCAGAATGCGAACCAAGGCGGCGATCTCAGCTAGAGGCCAGCTACAGCCCAGACACTCCAGGTGCCCTGGAATACAGATTGCAGTGTGGAAATGGCCCCACTTGTCACTGGCCACTGGTTGTGAGTTTTTAGCCACAATAGTGGGGGCAGAGGTCAACCAGTCTTTCAAAAGGGTCCAGGAGTGTCTGCTACAGCCTGCGTCCTGCTCTGTTCAGATTTATCTGCGCCTTCCCATTGGTTTATTGCATCCAGGAACATTCTGGCCACAGTTAGCTCTCCCTCTGAGGTTGGGCTTGAAGCAATACTTGATATTTGTTTTATCCCTGTTTTATAATTCATTTTAGACATCCCTCCTCTTAGCAAGCACTTCTGCTGAATGGGGTGCTTACATGTTTGTGTGACCTGTAGTTCAGTCTCTGTGTGATCTGAGCTCTGGTTGCTATGCCCTTAGTAGGCAATGGTTGCTGTACTTGGCTATTTGCATTTATACCCATGTGAGTCCAGACATATTTCCCCCTGCACCTAAGACACAGCAGCGCTTCTACCTTCTCATGACAATTGGGATCAGTTACCCTTGATGGTCTAGTCACTCATTTTTAGGGTTAGTCTAAGTTACTGTCATGATCAGCCCAGAGTTAGTAGAGGTCAAAGGTAGCATTAATTTTAATGGGGTTCTTACTGTGATACTCAGAAGAAGAGCTCCCTTCTAGGATTAAGGACTTCAAGTAATAATGCCTCACATTGTGGAAAGATTGTGTAAAGCACAATCCTCAAGGTGTGTGACTAGTAGTGATGGTTCTGGGATCCCACATCTTCTTACTGGTTCTGGGATCCATGAATTCCAGCCATTGGCAATATAGCAGTGCATAGGCTGGGGGTGACCCAGGCCCACGGCTGGCTATGAATGCTTATCTGTGGTGTTGGGCATCATGAAAATTATGCATGGATATTTTTGGAGTTTTTTGCTTATCAGCTTTCATTAGTATTTGTGTGTTTAATGTGTGGTCCAAGATAACTCTTAGATAAAATTTCACAGCCTGCTATGGTTGGATGCTCTTGGAAGAGGAGTGAAGAATGGTGCCACTTCCCACAGAGTGTCATTTCCCAGCTGATGACTCAGTTGTACCTTCAGGATCCTGCTCTAAAGTTCTGTCAAGTAGGCAGGTCTGGACAGTAAGACATGGCAGGGCCAGTGCTCCTTCTTGTTTTGTGTAGCTTACATGAACCCTATGAAACTGCTTGAGTCTGATCTTAGATAAACCACTGTTATGGCTGCTATGCCCCCTGAGCTTGTGACCCTGTGAGTGGGACAGTATGCATGTTATTGGTACTGGCAGGTAGTTCTGATGGCCTGGTAGGTAGATGTTCAGCTTTCACCAGGTCCCAGGACATTCCAGAAGCTGCTCTTCCAATACCGTGTAGCTATCTCCTGCATATGTGTGGTCTTGATCCAGAACCCTGGGAATTAGGGCTATTTCTTTCCAAGTGAAGTTGTCCAGAGAGTCTACCTGGAAACCCTCTCCACTACAGGTAACTCTAGTAACAAGGGGTCTATTGGGCTTGATGAATCAAACTCCAGGGCTACATGTGTCTCAGCTTGTTGCAAAGCCCTCCTTTTTGTGCACCCTGCTTGAAACTGGCCACCTTCTGTACCTATCGATAAATAGATTCTAAAACCCGAAGAGGCCACTAAGCACTGTCCTTCTGTCTTAGAAGTAGAAAGTGCAAAATATACTAACTTGTCCTTTCCTTTTGAAGAGTGGTTCCAATAGCCACACATTACCATATTCCTAAATAATTCCCCAGGAGTTGTTAAGTTCTTGCATCTTTGTTGAGATATTTATTGTTTATCTCCTATACTCTGGAGCACATAGGTTTTACTTATCAAAGCATCCAGATACTTGGCATCTCTTGCTCATCAGGTCTTATCAATATGATGTGATTGATTCTATAGGACCTGTGTGAGGTTTTGTGGAATGTCAGTTATTAGGTGTTTCCTCCCCTCCAGTCTGCGGGATGAAGCGTTTCCTGTTCATCTGAGGGAGCAATTCTCTGCCTGGAGGAAGGGGCATATGAGAACAGTTGGGAGCCCTGCTCACATCAGCTGGGGATGGTGCCGCCTGGGGAAGGACAGGACATGGGGTGCCCCCCACAGCACTGACTACATGATGTGATCATGAAATCATACAACCTGGAGACAAGGAGGAATGGTGTTGAGTGGAGGGGGAATCGCAGATAGGATACCAGGATGCACACTGCAGAATGCTGGTTGCCAGGAGTTCTGAGTAGCCATCCAGGGACCTTTCCTATGGGCAGCGGCAGTAGAATGCTGGAGAGAGGATTATTAAATATGTAAAAATTTTGAAAGTCAGTTGATAAACTTTTGGCAGTTTGAAACTGGCCCTGGTAGCAGCTCGATTTCCCAGAAATCAGCAAATGCTACAAATTAGGAACTCCCTCCCCATGAAGTTAGATTGACAGCTCACCTCAGAAAATGAGGCAACTAAAAACTTTGTGAAGAGAATGTCAAAACAAGAAAAGGTGAGGAGCAAAACAAACAACGAACCCTTAACACAACAACGACGACAACAAAAACCCACAAACAAAAGCCAAATTTAATTTGTCCCAGAGCCAGAGCTAATCCCTGCACATTTTCCTTTTTCTAAAATGCAATCAGAAAGTGCCATCTGGTTAGCCAGTTTTTAGGGTCATTATTTTTATTTTCTCATTAAAAAATCCATTTACCTCCTGGGTTTGGTTAGTGACTTTAAGTCTGTGTTGCAGTAGCTAGGAAGAGGCTTTTCCTATTTCCCTTTTCCAGCCTTCCGTCTGGCTCCTGGCTGATCCACTCCTCATATGATTATAATTTTGCTCATGCTACCTCCCTGTTGAAAACAAACCAATAGTTCTCTGCCGCATGGACATATAAAAACACTTGGCCGGGTGTAGTAGCCTGAATCCCTCTTCAAAGCCAAGTGTGAAATAAAGATTTGTGTCCAGGGCAGGAGGGAGGGATGAAAGAGTTTGGAAGGGGGAAGGACCAAAGTCAATACAAAGGTGTATTGATTACTGCCAAGGACCACTGGGTTTGATCCTGGATCCTGCCGGACCTTCTGAGGAATGGGGTTTGTAATCCACAGCACCCGGCAATAATGGAGAAGCGTGTGTGGGCTCTCCCCTCGTTTTTCTTTTCTTTTCTGTTTGTTTTTATTTCAAATTAATACAAAGGTACAAATGTCTAGGTTACATTGTTTTCCATTTAATGGAAAAGTTCAAGGTAAGTTCAAGTTGAACTTAAACTATGGTAAAGTTCAAGTTGAAGTTGAGCCCTTCACCCAGGGGGTGTGCTGAACACCCTTACATTGTGCACGTTAGGTGAGACTCCACCAATTCAGCTTTTATCACAAGAGATATAGAGAATTCTTAACTTAAAGTGGACCTTCCTCTTGTTTTTCTCAAGAGCGGCCCCAGGAGATCTATCTCCTCCTCTGCTCCTGGGCTACATATGCCTGTGAGCTGAGTGGACTCCAGCCAGGGCTCCATGGAGGAGTCAGACAAAGCTCAGGGCAGAAAGCAAACCGTGCTGGGCACAGTTCTCTGTAAGTTTCTATCAGGCGAAGTGATGTGAAGCTCACGTGGCTTGTTGAAGCTGTGGGTAGACTCCAACATGAGGCCTGGAGGGTGCGGGGTAGGTATGAAGGGGCAGCTGAAGCCCATGGTGTATAAAGCTCTAAACAATTTTTCGTTCTGAGTCCTCCAGCCTCGTCTCTGAACACGCCCTCCCCATCCAGTCCTGTGCACCGATGCAGGTATCCCACCAGACTTTGCCATTTTGTAGTGCCTGATTATTTTGTTTTGGATACAAGCTGCTCCTTATTAAAATGCCGCCACTTGCGACTCGTAGTTTATTTAATCTTTTAGACTATGCTCTTTGCTGGAAGCATCCAAGGTTTTCCCCAGATAGTGTTAAGTGCCTCTAAGCTCTTCTAACAACTGTGTTATTAGCTCTTTAAAAGCCCCTATTGCAACATACTGCGACTCTAACATAGAGATCTTTTACTACACATCCTTCCCACACGTCTATGAGGGACTGTATTTTTTTATTTCCATATTCTAAGTGCCTAGTGTTGTACTTGGCTACATAGCAAATGTTCCATAAATACTTATGGACTAACTGAATAAATAAAATCTGATACTGCAATGTCTGGTTAAGCTGGCATATTACTAAAAAAAGAAAATACAATCAGATTTAAGGCTGTTTCAAAGTAACTTGAAGCATGGATATATTTGGAGAGAAATCTGCTAGGTATAAACATGTCTCTAATACATATAATCAGCAAAGCAATTATAACAATAAAACTGTAAAACAATCATGCAATAAATCAATACTACTAAGCATGTGACTCTTGTTCTCAAGAATAAGAAAGCTAAGACACTAACACATAAAACTCCAAATAAATAAAGAAAGAAGAAAAATATACTGAGAAATGACATATTATAAGGCTGTATGGGTGAGGAGGGAAGTAACTAGCAGAAAATATATTTTGTGTGATCTCAGAGGATTCTGCAACTTTCTGGATATAGAAAGGTGAAAGGAGGTTTCTAAGCAGCAGGAAGGATTTGAATTAGAAAATATAATAGGAAATTACAGCAATGACTTTGGAGAAAAAAGACCTATGTTCAAATTTCTAGGTCACATGCCACCTGCTAGCTATGAAATCTTGGGCAAATTTTAGTTACGTCATATATAAGTTTACACTAGTAATTATACCTAATTCACGTGGTTATTTTGAAGATTAATAGTAGATAGATAGATAGGTAGATGATAGATTAGAACTATGCTTGACATGTAATACTCTATTACATATGACATGACTTACATTTAAAAAATGGGGAAGTTAGTCTTTTAGAAGAAATGTTAGTTGCATTCGGAAACCAGTGAAGGCATTAGCAGAGGGTTTATGTGGGAAAATGTTAGGAGATAAAATTGGGAAGCTATTTTAGATTCTTAGTGAGGACCCAAAAAGTCAGCCAGTAATAAGAGCAAACAGATAGAGTGAATGTATGTTTTGGTTTTCCCTGGATAATTGGGGGGTAGTAATTGACCAGGAGTGATTATTAGAGCTTTTTTCACTCTCCAAGAGGTCTTATTTGGATAAAAATGTCTTTAACAAAAAGGGTATTTAAATGAGAGTCGTATGGATTTAGGGGATTTTGAAAGATGCATTGAAGAAAAGCACTTTATAAGTTGGAGAAAACCCCTGCAATGTTTATTCAAAATTGTATTTGTTTCCATAGATTCATAAAGACTTAGAACAAGATCAGGTGGTAATCTAGTAGAATCCATGCCTCATTTTATATATTGGTACATTGTGATTTCCTTTTTAATATATTTTGAAATGTTCAAAGAAGTATGTGAACATGAATCCTTTGTGGAAATAAAACAAACAGGAGGAAGTCAAAGCTCATTGTAACTAAATCAACACAGCTTGTGTACATGGGAAGTCATTGACTACATATTCAGATGACAGCTTTGGACTCTCTCACATGGCAGATCTGGAGTTCTGTTCATTAAGTCAATGGTTGAGTTCAAAGAGTGACATCACCATTATATTAGTAGTGTTTGTGTAGTGACCACAACGTTTTCTAGGACATAAAGCAATGAAAGGGTTGATACTAGTGGGATGAAATAGGGATCTTATTCCTTTAATGCGGGAAAATTTGAAATCATTAGTTGTGCTCAGATAAACAAACCTGCAGTCTCAATCTAGTGTTGAGAGGACCTAAATTCACCTTCTGGGCAGTAGTAGGAGGTGTAGGGTATTCTCATGGGAATCCTTGTCAACTCTATGCTTTTTTCTGCTGGCTTAGAGCTGGTCACCACAGCAGGGAAGAGGAGGCAAGAGGCATGTGTGGCTATGGAAATCTGAAGTGGCATGTCATAGGTGTCAGATGCAAAGTCTTCTTCAGACTGTGCTAGTGTTTTTATTTCACCTGTACTGACTGTTTCCTTTATGGTTCATTTTCTCCACATATTGGGAATTACAGTTTGTGGATTTGTCTTGAATGAAAGAATATTTATCTCTTTCTTTCTTTTTTCACCACCTTGTTTGGTAGTTTTTAGTATCTCCATGCAATTTGGAGTCACATCTTAAATAGACACATAAGACTTTTGTTCTGTGGTGATACCAGATATCTCAGAGATCCAGTTACAAAATGAGGGAGCAGCTTGGGCTCATGGCTTATTTGCAAGATTCTGCTTATTATCTTGACACATCTCCTGCAAGCTGTACTTTTAGAGAGCAAATGAGTTTATTTTCTTTATACTTGCTTTGAGATTATGTGGCTTAGCTTAATTCCTTTTCAAGCAGTGAGTCTGATTTCAGCAATGGCAGCTATGTGAATTCATTTCCGCCCGTTTCTGTTCCATTCTGGTCCTTGACATATATATCTTTTGATTTTTAAAGAGTTTACTCTTTTGTATTTCATCTGTCATTGCTAGATAATTGGAACATGGAGTTGGTCCTATCCAAACTTAGGGTTACAATGCCATCTTGACTAGCCTCACTTGGAAAACTGACTTTGAAGAGATAATTCTACTCCTAGTCAAACAAATAAGTATAGAACAAAAAGTAATTTTCTATTTATGAAAAGGTCAAGAAAGTTTGCCTTCCTCATGTCATTTTAGGAAAAAAAACCCCATTACTTAAGCATATCCTTTTACAAAATGGAAAGGTATAATCAAGGAGATAAGATTTGGAACTCAAAAAATACTAGATCCAATGCAGGGGAGCAGGAAAGTTGGATATCATGATGAAAGATGTTCTTTTTACTCCCACTTAGCCTATTAATCAATCTGTAACATGTAGAAAGTCCTCAGATATGAAGACCACCTGAGAAACTTAGACACATTAATCAGAAAAATCATAAACACTAGCTAAGACTGCAAAAGCTGGAAAATAAAGTCATGATTCAAATATAAAGAAAATTGGGCAGTGCCTGTGGCTCAGTGAGTAGGGCACCGGCCCCATATACCGAAGGTGGCGAGTTCAAACCCAGCCTTGCCTGAACTGCAAAACAGAAAAATAGCGGGGCATTGTGGCGGGAGCCTGTAGTCCCAGCTACTCAGGAGGCTGAGGCAATAGAATCGCCTCAGCCCAGGAGTTGGAGGTTGCTGTGAGCTGTGTGATGCCACGGCACTTTACCGAGGGCAATAAAGTGAGACTCTGTCTCTACAAACAAAAACAAAAACAAAAACAAACAAACAAAAAAATATAAAGAAAATCAATATTTGTTACTTTTTGAGATAATAGTGACTTTTATCATTTTCCATACCATTGGCATTGTGAAAATAGAAGGTCAATTAGTTTATAGAATACATTTTGATTTTGATTTCTCTGATGTGTCCTCATGATTACACTCAGGTTACACATTTTTGGCTGGGAATCTGTGGCCTCAAGGATCCCAAAATGTGGCCCTTGGGATCCCAAAATGTAGCTGCTCAACTGAATCCAAACTTTACAAAAAAAAAACCCTTTATTAAAAAGATTTATTCTGTAAAACTTGGATTCAGTCAAAAAATGACACTCAAGGATCCAGAAGGCCATTTGTGGCCCCAAGGCTGTAGGTTCCTCACCTCCGTCTGTAATATTAATTTTGATCACTTTATTATGGTGTTGTCTAATTTCTCTACTATGCAGTCATTTTTCCCGTTTTGGTTAATAAATAATTTGTGGAGAGATGCTTTGTGACTGTGTAAAACCCCTGGTCCTCTTCATACTTCTAAGCTCAAGATAGTATCCATTATTTTCCCTGAATCAATTTTTAGAATGATATTCTCAAAATAATGACTTTCTCCTATGGTTATTTCAGCAACTTTCTATAAAGAAGGTGCTTCGATTCTACTTTGTTTATGAGTCTATTTGTCTATTTATTGATTCTTAATATGTAGACTACTGGATTCTTATTTACCAAGTCATAAACCATCACCATTCTATTTATTTTAATGGACCAAATGCTTTAGGTAGGAGCTTCTTAAAAGTGATTCTGGTGTCTTTCTGACCTTCCTCATCATTTTCTTGAGCACTTCTGTACCTTTGATCACAAGGTGTTACAGGTTCACCTGGTTCCTTCCCTGCTCAGTCCTACAACCAGCCACTTCCCTTTGGCACATTTTGATGCAGAATGGTATTAGGAAGCCAAAATCTGGGTGACAGGTTTTCTCATTGCTATTATTGTGTCATTACTTGGAGGTCCTCTCAGTGAGTGAAGCTAATTATAACAATGGAGAGATCTTAGTTATAATTTGGCTTTTATTTCTCTCATTCAGCTAAAGTGAAACTCATACTATTTGCTCATTCCTAGTAATGCAGAGGAAGTGGGACATGTTTTATTTTTTTTCCTTGTTGATCTTGTGTTTAACTGAGGGGATGTACAGAGTGATTCAGATTCAGAAAGCCATTATCCTTGTGCTGATCAGAATCTCTGAGACCCCGGAACTTTTAGTATCTTCCTTATGCAGGCCTCTCTCTGTGTCTAGGATAATTAACATTTAAGTGGAGACTGGGCACAGTGGCTTATGCCTGTAATTCCAGTACTCAGGGAGGTTGAGGCAGGTGGATTGCCTGAGCTCAGGAGTTTGAGTCCAGCCTGAGCAAGAGCGAGACCTCTACTCTAAAAGTAGCATGGTGTTGTGACAAGTGCTGTAGTCCCAGCTACTCGGGAGGCTGAGGCAAGAGGAACACTTGAGCCCAAGAGTTTGAGGTTGCTGTGAGCTAAGATGCAAATATCTTCTCCCATTCTGAGGACTTTCTGCTTTCTTTACTTACAGTGTTCTTGGCTATGAAGAAGGTTTTAGTTTCATCAGATCCCAGTAATGTATTTATGATGCTGCATCAACTGCTCAGGGAGTCCTCTTCATAAAATATTAGCCCAGGCCGCTTCCTTCAAGAGTTTTCCTGCACTTTCTTCTAGTATTTTTACAGTTTCATGTCTTAAGTTTAAATCTTTAATCCAGTGAGTGTCTATCTTAGTTAATAGTGAAAGGCTTGGGTCCAGTTTCAGTTTCTACAGGTCACCAGCCAGTTCACCCAGCACCATTTGTTAAACAGGGTATCTTTTCCCCACTGAATTTTTTTAATTGGCTTGTCAAAGATCAAATAACGGTAAGTAACTGGGCTCATCTCTTGGTTCTCTATTCTGTTCCATACACTACCTCTCTGTTTTTGTGCCAGTACCATGCTATTTTAATCACTATCAATTTATAGTGTAGTCTGAGGTCTGATAGCGTGATTCCTTCTGCTTTGTTTTTATTTCTGAGGAATGTCTTGGCTATTTGAGGTTTTTTCTGATTCCATATAAAATGATGAATTATTTTTTCAAGATCTTTAAAGAATGACAGTGGAGCTTTAATAGGGATTGCATTGTATATTGCTTTGGGCAATATGGACATTTTAACAATGTTGATTCTTCCCAGCTGTGAGCATGGTATCTTTTTCCATTTGGTAACATCTTCAGTTATTTCTTTTCTTAGTGTTTCATAGTTGTCTTTATAGAGATTTTTCACATCCTTTGTTAGGTAAACTCCCAAATGTTTCATCTTTTCTGGCACCACTGTGAATGGAATAGAGTCCTTGACTGTTTTTTCAGCTTGGCTATTGTTGGTATATATAAAAGGCTATAGATTTATGAGTGTTGATTTTGTAACCTGAGACATTGCTGTATTCCTTGATCACTTCTAAGAGTTTTGTAGTAGAATTCTTGGTGTTTTCCAGATATACAATCATATCATCTGTGAAGAGTCAAAGTTTGATCTCTTTTGACCTTACATGGATATCCTTGATCGCCTTTTCTTCCCTAATTGCAATGACTAAGATTTCCATTACAATATTAAAGAGAGGTGGAGACAGTGGGCAACCTTGCCTGGTTCCTGATCTGATTTCAATAACTCCATTCAATATGATATTGGCTGTGGGTTTGCTGTATATGGCCTCTATCAGTTTAAGAAATGTCTCTTCTATACCAATTTTGTAAGTGTTCTGATCATGAAGGATGCTGGATATTATCAAAAGCCTTTTCTGCATCAATTGAGAGAATCATATGGTATTTTTTTTTAAATTTGTTTATGTGCTGAATTATATTTATAGATTTTCATATATTGAACTAACCTTGAGACCCTGGGATAGAACCCACTTGGTCATGGTGTATAATTTGTTTGATATGTTGCTAGAATCA
>CAUYON010176562.1:0-10235 GCA_963573935.1 Arctocebus calabarensis
CGCAGGTCACTCCAGCAGTGTTGATGTGCGTTCCTCGACCTTGTCTCTTGGCTCAGCTCCAAACCGTTGGCTTTCTCGCTAAATTTCTGTCCTTTAACTCTCCTTCTGGACAGGAGCATCTGCAGAAAGCTGGCTACAGACTGCCATCTTGGCTCCTCCCCCAAGAATCTTTATTTTAACACTGCTTATATAAGCAGCGCTGCACCTACACACTATTAATCAATGATCTTATGACTCAAAATCTCATGATCAGGTCCTCTTCAGCCCAGTGCCTAACAATCTACTGATTAACTGATAAACATTCATCTTAAACTTTTCTAGTACCATTCTAACTTCTATAGTTAAAATCAAACCACAAAACAGAGCTCTGGGGGAGAAGGCTGTTTGAATGCATGACCTTCAACAGACCATCTGGAGGCAGTTATCTATCTATAAGGAGTGGTCTGAAAATTCCTAAGATATACAAGGACTTACCTGCAAGCCCCTGCCCCACAACCAGGACTTTGTTCACTGGAGTTTTACATCCTAGGTGACAAGGCCTTTAGGTCATTATGGAGTTCTATTCCAGCCTCTCCTTTCCAACTCACAGAAAGATTTTTAACTTGCTCTCACAGCAAGTGTCTGTTTGAAGGTACATATAGGCTTTTTGCCTATATTTCTCCCTTCTTTTTCTTATTGTGGTGGCTAACGTTCATATCACTCATCATTAATGTGAAAATTACAGCATGTCTTTCATTTTCTTGTTTAGCTTGGTTAATTCTCTTACACAAAATGTACAAAATCAAACATAAAATTAAGAATAATGCAAATAATCCTACGGAGCTCCTAATTCATCCATTAATCTTTGGTAATGGATTTAACTGCTCAATTCCATTACCAATACCTTGCAAAATTTGATCTCCATCAAACTTTTCCAACTTATGTTGAAACGTAGAATAAACCTCATGCTGTAAATTAACAATATTAGTAGTTAAATTTTCATGGTTTAGCAAATGTCTTTTCACTTTCTCCCAAGTGAATTTGGTCTCATTATCCATAACGTGTAATACAAAAAGAAGTCATATTCCAATCACATTTTAACTTTATCTGTTTGTTTCATCACTCAACATAACAACAGATAGCTCTAAATCAGACAATTCATTATATATCTCAGTGTCAATTGGTTTGGGGGCAGTCCATAATTGTTCAGAGTTCTTATGTCAATCAGCCACAAAGTTCTGAGTTTTAATGTCCTGTTTCAAGGTAACTCCTGCTGTAGCAGCAGTAGCAGTAATAGCAATGATTCCTAGGATGGCAGCAATGAGCAGGCTGATGAAATGTCTGGCTTCTTTTCAGGACCTTGCCAGCCTAGCAACTGCAGAATGGAAAGCTCAGGAGACTTCTGCCAGGGTCGGGTTAAATTGATCGGCAGCCATACTCCAGTGTGTGCCCTCGGCAAGTATAACTGCTCCTTAGATGGATTAAAACTCAAAGAATTGCTAATGCAAGTAAACATTTGACAAGTAGAACAAAATATTTCTGTTGATTTATTCCATGTCACATTTCCTTTTTTTTTTCCTTTTTTTTTTTTATTAAATCATAATTGTGTACATTGGTGCAATCATGAGGCACAATGTGCTGACATTATATACAATCTGAAATATTTTCATTGAACTATTTAACATAGCCTTCATGGCCTTTTAATCTATGAAGACATTTATATTCTACATTTAGTAATTTTCACTTGTATCCTTGTAAGATGCACTGTCACATTTCCTTTTAACCACACAAAAGGTAATTGTAAACAAACCTGAATGTACTTGGTATTATTTACTACAAAGTTCATTTCATAGTCTTGATGACTGTTGTGGACATTGTCATGGAAAAATAATCCTTCTGTCCATGCTTTAAAAGGTTGTAGCACCGCAGGGATTTTCCACAAATGCATTTGCTTAGGATAGGCTGCAATACCAGAAGCAGGGGGTGAAAAACCTCTATTCATCCATGAAATATTACTAAAGGCAGCCATGGCTAATTCACTCTTGCTATGTAGGTTTTTAAAAGACAAGGTTCTCGCTTAACTTGTTCTTATATAAGCCACAAGTCCCCAATCCATTACTTCTCCATTGGAAGAAATTTTATTAACACAGATCTTGTCTAGTGAGCAAGCACTTAGCATAAAGATTTTAGAAATTTGTTTTGAATTCTTAGGCTTGTGTTTATACAAGCTTCCCCAAGCTTGAGTAGTCACATTTAGGCAATGGGAGTGATCTTTAAAACATATAGTTGGGCCGATCACTCCAGTATTATGATTAGAGATTGGTATGCCTTCCTCATTAGGTTGAAAATGTCCCCTGGTGTCATGATGAGTCATTAATATAGATAGAAAAAGTAGGTTCCAACCAACTGACTCCTCAAAGTAAAGGAGGGTTGGGAATGTAAGTCCAGTATTCATATTTCTATCCCTCAGTGGGAACAGATAAGAGAGTTACCATAGCTATAAACAAGTTAGCAGCATTCATCTGCTTGTTCACCAAAGTTTTCACTTGATGGCATAGCTGCTTTACCTGCCCCCAAGTCATTGGGAGGGGGGTTCTTTCATCTGGGGTAAAACTGCCCATCTCTCTGTCCTGGATATCCCCAAATTCATTTTGGTCAGGTTGGCTATCACCCTCTCCTCCTCCTTCTCCTTTCTCAGGGTACATTTTCGGGAGCCATGTCGAAATTTCAAGTTTTAATATGGAACCCAAAGTTTAGTATTTCCTGTAGAAATATAAGCATGACCTCTTCCCCAGCATCTAACATGCGCCAATATCCATGAGTTTGATAAAGTGTCTTTATAATAAACTGGTTCTTCTAATGGAGGAGAAATTACTTTCATCCAATGTTTATGAGCTGGAATCTCATTTTTATCATTCATATTCAAAAAATTTAAAGTAAACAGAGCTGAATATAATCTATTTCTGGGAGTTACATTATACTGTTCTTCCCCTTATTTGTTTCAAAGGCATCTCTTTTAATGTTTGATTTTGTCTTTAAATTATGGCTTGGAATTCCTGGAATTCCAAGTACTATTGCCAGGAATTCCTATAATATGTTTTATATTGTGTAATTTAAAAAAGGCTTGGCATTTGCTGGAAATACAAGCAGAACCATTATCTGTTTTTATACTTAAGGGCTTGCCCATGACTGAAAAAGTCTCTAATAAGTGGGTAATTACAGCATCAGCTTTTTCTGATGTCATTGCTGAAGCCCATGAAAAATGAGAATAAGTATCAACAGAAAGATGAACATATTTCAATTTTCCAAATTCTTGTAACTGAGTAATAGCCATTTGTCATAATTGAGTAGATAACTATCCTCTAGGATTTACTCCTGTAGGTAAATGAGGACCTGTTAAAGGCTGAGAAGTAGGGCAAGAGCATATTATAGCTCTTGCTGTATGCTAAGAAATATGTATTCTTTTCAAAGCTTGGGCATAAGTATGATGTAAAGCATGCTCCTGTTGAGCAGATAAGATTGAACCTATTAATTGATCAATGGTTTGATTGCCCAAGGAAATAGGTCCTGGTAAATTAGAATAAGCTTTAACATGGGTAATATATATTGGGCAAGATCTATTTCTTATTAATTGTTGAAGAGATGAAAATAATAAAGTAAATTCTTGGGTGTCAAATGGCAAAGCAACAGTCTCAATATTTTGAACTATATGAGTAGAATACTGAGAGTCACTGATAATGTTAATTGCTTGGTTAGGATAGTCTGTTAAAAGCAATATAAAGGCAAATAATTCTGCTTTTTATATAGATGAATAAGGAGATTGCTATACTTTATGCATATTAGGACCTAAATATTCAGATATGCCCATTTTATTAGCATCAATATAAAATGTTTCTGCTTTTGGAATAGGTTCTAATTTTACTATTTTTGGTAAAATCCAAGTAGTATTTTTTAAGAAATTGAATTCATTTATCTAGAGGGAAATGATTATCTATTACTCCCATGTAATCTGATAATGCAATTTGCCAATCTGTATTTAGCATAAGTAAGTTAGAAATTTGGTTATTAGTTAGAGGAATGACCATTTTTTCATGATCTCTTCCTATTAATTGCCTTAAACGTTGTCTTCCTTTTAATATAATAAAAGCCATTTTTTTGAATATAAGTTTCCATTTTTTATATGCTTTGTTTGATAAAAAGCACCATTCCTCAAAAGCTGTTTCCTGCACAATTAATCCTGTAGGAAAGTGAATTGATGGAAACACATAAATATAAAAATTATTAATTTGACAAATTTTATTTAATTGAGCATCTGGAATATGTTCCTCAATCCATTGTAATTCTTTTTCAGCCTCAGTAGTAAGTTATCTGGGGCTGTTGAAATTTGAGTCTCCTTCTAAAATTGAGAACAAATTAATAAGAGAATAAGTGGGAATTCTTAATGTTGGTTGTACCCAATTAATATCTCCTAATAATTTTTTTTTTTTTTTGTAGAGACAGAGTCTCACTTTATCACCCTGGGTAGAGTGCCGTGGTGTCACACTGCTCACAGCAACCTCCAGCTCTTGGGTTTAAGTGATTCTCTTGCCTTAGCCTCCCTAGTAGCTGGGACTACAGGCGCCTACCACAGTGCCTGGCTATTTTTTTTTTTGTTTTGCAGTTTGGCCGAGGCCGGGCTTGAACCCGCCACCTTCGGTATATGGGGCCGGCGCCCTACTCGCTGAGCCACAGGAGCCACCCTCTCATCCAATAATTTTTGAAAATCATTTAAGATTAAAGAGAATCTCTTCGAATTTGAACTTTTTGAGGGACTACATTTTGAGCACTGATATGATATCCTAAATATTCCCAAGACTCTTGAGTCTGAACTTTATCTTCTGATAATTGAAGACCATATTCCTTAAATTTAGGGCATGTCAATTGGTATAATTCTTGTAATTGGTTAGGACGTGGATGGGACAATAACATATCATCCATATAGTGTAAGCATGTACTTTCTGGAAAGATTTTCTAAGTTCCTGTAAAGGCTGATCTACAAACAATTGACACAAGGTGGGGTTGTTTAGCATACCTTGAGACAACACTTTCCAATGAAATCTCTGAGTAGGTTTTGCATTATTTATAGAAGGAATGGTAAAAGCCAAACGTTCTGCATCTTTTGGCTGTAAATGAATAGTAAAAAAACCAATCTTTTAAGTCAATAATAATTATAGGATAATGCTTTGGTATTAAAGTAGGATTGGGAATTCCAGGTTGTAAAAAGTCCATTGGGTGAATGACTGCATTAATTTTTCTCAAATCTGTTAACATTCTCCATTTGCCTGATTTCTTTTTAATTACAAAGATTGGTGAATTCCAGGGACTGGTGATGGATTCAATATGTCCAGCTGGCAATTGCTTATCAATTCTTTGATATAGAGCTTCTAATTTTACCAGAGGAAGGAGCCACTGCTCCACCAAAACTGGTTTATCTGTTTTCCACTGCAAGGAAAGAGTGAAGCACTGAGCAGAGCCCTCTAGGAAAAATCCTCTGATAAGGAAGGAAGTCCTAGGCCTGTTTTATCATTTTCAATTCAACTTACTTTAGGTTTTCTACAAGGGTCAGACTGAGCTGGATTATAGCCCATATTAAACATAATGTTTTTCAAAGCTATTGAAATTGTGGGGATGGTAAGCATTGCTCCCCACTGTTGTAACAAGTCTCAACCCCACAAAGTAACAGCAATAGGTGCAATATAGGGGCAGATATAGAGCTGCTTGTCTCTCAGGTCCTTGGCAAGATAATTCAAAAGTACTTTGTTAAATATTGGACATTGCCCAAGCCCGACAAAGGTGGCTTTTACTCTGGCTTTTGGCCAATGCTCGGGCCACAAAGGGGAGGCAATTATAGAAACATCTGCTCTGGTATCTACCAGCCCTTCAATTTGAACATTGTTTTCAAAAGTTACTTTACTTGGGGAGGCACCTGTGGCTTAAAGGGGTAGGGTGCTGGCCCCATATGCCAGAGAGAGTGAGTTCAAACCCAGCACCAGCCAAAAACTGCAAAAAAGAAAGAAAAGTTACTTTAAGTGGTGGGCAAGAGTCATTTAAGAAACTATGCTGAAAAACTTGCTTTCTTGTACTTCCAAAACCACCTTCTCTGGTAACTGGAGCTGTTTTGCCTTTATAATATGGTAAAAATCAGTATATGAGCCATGCGATGTCCTGTGGACAATTGAATATCCTTTGTGGCAGAAGCTATTATCAAAATTTCACCCTTATAGATGACGGAGCATGATGGCAGATGGGATAGATGTTTAGTGCAACTCTCCAGAATCTTCAGGTGAGAGAGAGAGGGTTGTACACTTCCCCATGTGTAGTGTTGGTATGGACAGGCAGCTAGGGGTGTACAAAAAAAAAGTGGACTGTTGGACTTAAAGTGCAACACAGAGCCATGGAATCTGCTAGAGAAATTTCCGTGCCACTGTTTGAGCAGCGCCAGCAGCCGCCAGCAGTGGGAGGTGGCAGCAACCAGGCCCTCCCCCATGGAGGACTGTAATTCCCAGTTTGTGGGGAAAGTAGGTGTTTTGTGGAAAGTTTGGTGAAGTGTGGACTCCTGAGTGGAATTTGGTGACCAGAAAGGTGTGCTGTTCAGAGCAGCAGAGGCCAGGAAGCCCAATAAAAAATTCAGGGGAAAGGACCCCCACCAAAGAACAGACACATTTTGAAATGTCAGAAATGGCAATCCACCACTGGCACATTTTCCCAGAACAGCAGGTGTGAATGAATGGACTTGATCATTCCTGGTGGGGAATACTGGTATTGACTGGCCGTTTGGGGGGGGGGGGTGGTGCAGCGAACTGGCAGATGGCTGGTCTCAAAATTGTTACCCCAGCCACTGAAACTGACAGAAAAGTCTCCCCACTGCTGCTGAAGCAGTGAGCACCAGGGGCAGCCAGCCTCTCCCCCACGGAAGATTGCAATTCCCAGTTTGTGGGGAAGCTAGGAGTCCAGTGGCAGGATTGGTGAAGTGTGGACTCTTACGCTGAATTTGGAGGCCAGATAGGGGTGCTGTCTAGAGCAAGATGACCGAAGTTAGGTCATCAGTTAGAAAACGGACATATTTTGAAATTTCAGAAATGGCCAGCATCACAGGCACCTCCTTCTACAGACCAGGTACTGTGGTAACTGTGGTAACAAAGTAAATCGTGAATCAGGTATAAGCCTGAGAACCACTCACAGTGCCACCTGGTGTCCAGAAAGTATATTGCAATATAAATATATTCTTACTAAAGTTGACCCCTATGCCATATGTATAGTTGTATATTATATATATAATAAAATATTATAAAATATTATTATCACCACATATAAATATATTATTCTTTTATATAATTATAATAAAATATTATAAAATATTATTCATATATACATAAGAATAATATTTTGGTGATTGGTGCCTTTTTTTCTTCTCTTGTTTCATCCTTTTTGCAGTTATTGTTAATTTTCTTTTTTTTTTATTTTTTTTATTAACACTATTTTTTTTCTCTTCCTCTTCTTCCCTTGTTATGGTTGCTGAGAGTGCTTACATCAGATTTTTAGAGTTCTTTTTCTTTTTTTTTTTATCATCATCATTTTTGTTATAGTTGTTTTTTGTCTGTATGTCCAGATGTTTCTGATTGTCCATGTATCTGTGTGCTTGAGTGTCTGGTAGCCTTTTCATCTGTTTATTTGCTCACATGGTTTCAATGTGTTTTTAGTTTTGCTAAATCCTCAGGTTGGCTACTTTCCCTAACTCCAATTTTCACATTCAATAAGATCAAGGTGGGAGGGGGGGTGATGGCTGACTGGAGCCAGTTTTCAACAGAAGCTCCAGTCCAGAGGGAGAGATAATGGCCAGAAAGAACCCAACAAAGCCAAAGGAGGGGAGCCAAGCTGAGAGAAGAGATACTTAGTGACACGTCTTCCCTGCCAAGGCAAGCTTCGATTCCAAGGAAACAAATTTCAGGGGGAATTGCTGGAAGTTGGGACTCCTTCTCCAGAGAGCCTCTGTGGTGAGCCCAGGAATTCTCTTGTCTGGCAGGAAGTTTGAACAAATATTTTCCTTGTCACTTTGAACTCCCAGTCTACCCTTCCCCCCTGGCCTGGTGGTCTAGAAGTCCAACCCCTGCAGAAAACAGAACATCTGCATTTCTTGACTAGGACTGGGCATTGTATAGACGGTGGCAGTGCAGCTGTGCTGTCTCTGTGAATCCAGTAACAGTACAGAAAGACATAGAGGGAAAGGTGACTGACCTGGCCCTGAGAAAGTGTATCTCAGCAGCGGGCGAAGGCTTGGGTCTCTGCACTACGTGTGGAGACCTTGGAACTGATGAGGTGCATGAACACAAGTGGAGACACCGCCCACCGAACATCAGCATGAATAGAGTGATCTATCTGGGGTCTAATCTTGGAGAGTCATCTCCCCAACTCTGTGGTCTGCCAGAGGGAAAAAGACCTTGCCCTATAGCGATAACAGAGCTACAGAACAGCAGCAACAAAGGTGTGGTGGCAGAGGGAGAAATTCTTCTGCTGTCAGGATATCGTCAGGTTTAGACTGAGCTCAGGTGGAACTTTCTCCAGCCACCAATGAGCGGATATTTGCTTATTGGATAGAACTTGGCCACAGAGACTGGGTTAACAGAGACTGCCAGTGGGGCTACCAGAGACTGGGGTTACCAGAATCCAGTGGTGAAGGGTGAGCAAGGTGGGGAAAGAGGCATCAACCCTCTTACTCCAAACCTTCCACTGGATGGGTCTTTCTGACTCCTCAAAGCATCAGAGGTACCTAAGCAACACTAGAAGTACCAGGAGACTCCTAATATCTAGTTGCTGGAGACATTTTGAACTCTCCAGCTGGAAGGTGGGTGATGTTTGGAACAATTGGTTTGGAACTCTTGAACTGGACAAATCACTTGAGGACCTTCTAAGGTGATACCCTGATTTTGTTGTAGTGGGAAGGTTTGATTTTTATCTTCCAGGTATTACCTGTGGGGGGCAGGATGATCTGGTTGCTTGTATTTCTCCAAAGCTGAGACTGCAACCCAGAGTTACTGATTCACTAGGATTGGACAGAGATCAGCCAAATACAAGACAGAGCCACCTACCCCCACTACACCAAGCAGGCCTCTGGAGTCACAGACTGTGTAGTACTGTACAGGTCCTTTGCAAAATTGTAGAGGAAAAGCTGCAGTCACCAGTCCCAGTTCCTTGGTGAAGGGCTGGTCAACCACAACACCAGAAGACTCCAATCCAATTTCACCTTACCTGCTCATTTACCTAAACAGTGAAAAATAATCATGGGGCGGAGTCAGTGGAAAAATTCTGGCAACATGAATAATCAGAACAGTTCAACTCCACCAAGAAATGACAAACCAGCCAAACCATAGGATCCCATGCACAAACAGATGGCTGAGATGTCAGAAATCCAATTTAGAATTTGGATGGCAAATAAGATCAAGAGAATGGAAATAAAGTTGGAGGTAGAAATTCTAGGAATAATTCAAAAGATGTCTCAAGAATTTAATGAATTCATAGACAGAATCACCAAAGATTTAGACACACTAAGAAGTTGCAGCCTTCCAAGATATGAGAAATACAGTAGAATCCGTCAGTAACAGAATGGATAAATAATAGTCTCAGGGTAAAGGGACAGTCCTCTATATTTCAGGCAAAGGGAAAGCAGAAAAAAGCAGGTGTTGCAATTTTATTTGCAGATACAAAAGGCTTTAAACCAACAAAAGTAAGGAAAGATAAAGATGGTCACTTCATAATTAAGTTAAGGGTAACACTCAACATGATGAGATTTCAATTATTAACATTTATGCACTCAACCACAATGCACCTCAATCCATAAGAGAGACTTTAACAGACATGAGCAATTTGATTTCCTCCAGCACCATAATAGTTGGAGATTTTAACACCCCTTTGGCAGTGTTGGATAGATCCTCCAATAAGAAACTAAGCAGGCTCGGTGCCTGCGCCTCAACGGGCTAAGGCACCAGGCACATACACCTGAGCTGGTGGGTTTGAATCCAATCCAGGCCTGCCAAACAACAATAATGGCTGTAACCAAAAAATGGGCGGGCATTGTGGTGGGCACCTGTAGTCCCAGCTACTTGGGAGGCAGAGGCAGGAGACTCTCTTGAGCCCAGGAATTGGAGGTTGCTGTGAGCTGTGATGCCACAGCACTCTATCCAGGGTGACAGCTTGAGGCTCTATCTCAAAGAAAAAAAAAA
>CAUYON010176563.1:0-15333 GCA_963573935.1 Arctocebus calabarensis
GTCTTGTGATTTTTTTTTGAGGTGAAATTTAAGTTTTTGTGTGAGTAGTACTATTATACCTATCTTGAGTGTCTTGCTTGTACTGTATCACATCATACCTTTGTTTAATTCTTAATAAACTGTTCACTTGTTAAAAAAAAACTCATAACTTTCACACACATTAATGGAAATTACCAAAATTGTTCATCAAGGGACCTTCCAGTCCTTGAGTTGTCAGAGACCAAGTGATGGACGTCCAAAGCAACCCCCAGCGCCCCCTATGCCATGTCAGAAAGCAAATCAGCTACAGCCATCCTGGGAAGCCCCCCATGGAAAGCCTGGCTTGGGAGCAGTGCCATGGCAATGACCCTTCTCCTATGCAGAAGTCATCTGATTCCTCCTCCACTGTGACTATTTATTTAAACTAAATTTCAAGAGACATGGAAGTATCCAAAGAGAGATATCATGCCACCAGCTTCCCAGAAGCTGCTTTTGGCTTTAGGAAAGGAAGATTGGCAGAAGGAAAAAGCCCAGGATTTCCCTGGATTAGAGAACAACTGGGCCTTGAGTTGGAGGGGTCATCCCAGCTCCCAGGAATCTTGAGGACATACAAGTCCTGCTTTCATTCTCACCTCAAGTCTAACTATTCCTACAAACTGAGACTTTAGTTACTGGGTCAAAGCAAGTGTCACCTCATTTTTGTGAACCATTCCAGAAGAAACCCAGTGGCCTACCATATTGGTATTCTACAGAATACCTCCAAAGTTGTCATGCAATCATGGGCCTCGGTCAACATTCAGGAAGGCGATTTTACACACAAAGACATCTGAATAGCAATTGGTCTAACAGACAGAATAAGAGTTCACAACAACAGAGGAACCCAGAAAATTCAGGGGAGTAACGATAAGGCCGCTCGTGTCTCTTACTGATGCTCAGAAGAGAATTTTTCAAGGCCTCATGCAGTATGCTATAATGTCTGTTGGCAATTATTTTTCATATAGATCTAACAACATTGGTCAGTTTCTTTTCTAGCACATAGCAGACTAGAAGATGTATATTTAGTGAGTAAAGCTTGGAGGGAAAGAAAAGAGGCAGACCTAGCTCAGAAAGAAATCATGGCAGTAAGGAGAGTAGGTAATAAGAGGTTGATGAAGAAGGGAGGTTCTAAGAAAAGACTCAGGAATGGTGCAGCTAGCACTTAGGCACAAAAGCAAAGGGCTATATATACATAGTAGTTTCTGGGTTTTTTGGGTTTTTTTGTTTTTTGTGGGGGAGGACACAGTCTCATTTTGTTGCCCTGAGTAGAATGCCATAGCATCGTGTTGTCATCATAGCTCACAGCATCTTCAAATTCTTGGGCTCAAGCAATCCTCTTGTCTCAGCCTCCCAAATAGCTGGGACTATGGGCATGTGCTACTGTGCTTTGCTAGTTTTTCTATTTTTAGTAGAGAGGAGTTCTCACTTTTGCTCAGGCTGGTCTCGAACTCCTGAGCTCAATCAATCTACCCACCTTGGCTTCCCAGAGTGCTAGGATTATAGGCATGAGCCATTGTGCTGGGTCAGGTAGTTTCTAAAGGAATCATAATATTGGCAAAGAGCAGAAAAAGTGGGACGTTAATAGGAGAATCCTAAATTATAAAAAATAAATGAAATAAACATGTTCTAAATCTTCTAATAGGAAGGCGAGGAAGATTCCATGTGTGCTCATGTTTTCTGCCACATCATTGATAGCAGTTTCTATGATGTCAATTCTGTTCTTTGTAGTCTCCAATGAAAAACTGAAATTCAACCATGACTTTTCAAGATTTCTCTTATTTCTTATTCTCCTGTGGGATAAATGGTGAGTTGCTACTTTTTCTTTAATTAGATTACCAGAAGTTTGATCTAGTTAAAATTTGATCTAATAAAATTAGTTGATCTAATTTTATTTACTTTTGAGAGATAGGGATAAGGGCAGTTTGGACATCACTTTCTAGATCATCTCTTCTATTTTCTAATTATTTTCTACTTCAACTTATTTCTGTTCTTATCTACATCATTTGAATTTGCCTAGTTACCCTGGGTTGGTTTTGAGTTCTCAGCGTAACATCTTAAATAGACTGAATAATTTACTTTTTTATTATTTCCTATTTAATAAGGAATTGACTAACTGTTATGAACCTGCCTTCGAGCACAATTTTGTCAGTATAAAATATGTTTATAATAAGATATTTTCACCTTTATTTTATTTCTAAGTGATCAGTAACTTAGAGCCCATTAGTCTTTAGCTCAAAATTATTGAGGAAAATTTTAATTTTCATTATTTTCTGTTTTTACTTGTTTTTTATTTTGTTTTGTTTTGTTTTTGCAGTTTTTGGCCAGGGCTGGGTTTGAACCCGCCACCTCCAGCGTATGGGGCCGGCGCCCTACTCCCTTGAGCCACAGGCACCGCCTTTTACTTGTATTTTTAATTTGTATGTATCTGACATTAAATTCAAAGAGTTGATCTTTTAAAACATTCACTTCAAGTAATTTATTATGCTTATTTGTGTGACTCGGAATAAGGTGAAATTTTATAAACCTTCCTAGAAGTTAAAGGCTGTATTTTTATTTTGGTATATGCAATTCTTACTAGTTATTATATTCAAATTCATCTAGGTACTATGTATTTATCTGTGTATTTTAAGTCTATCTTCTCTGCTAGGCAAGAGAGGTAAGTTACTATCTCCCAAAGCAAATGTTTTTCTGTAAATTTACCATTTTATTTCCAACATTTTTAGCTTGATATATTTTGATGTTATGTTATTCAGCAAATAAATTTTCATGACATTTTATCTTCACTGTGGATTGTAAAATGACACTCTTTGTCTCCTTTAATAGTATTTGCCCTGGAATAAAGTTTGTCTGAAATAATATTGTCAGCCCTGTTTTTTTTTTTTCTTTTTGCATTTCTCTATTAATATTTTTAACTACGTTTTTCGACTCCTTTGTCTTTTAGTTTTAAGTAGCACGAAGTGAAGATCAACTGTTGAACACAATAAGAGAATTTGGCCTTTTAAATTTTGGGGAAATTTTATTAGTTATATAGAATCTTTAAAAATAATCTCAAGAATGGCGGATTGAAGTCTTTCCTTGGCAGACACAGCACTATCTCTGTGTGGTTTCCTCAGGGAGGCAAAGCTGTGAATTGCCAGCCCTTGGCTTCATGTGATCCCTGGTTACTGACTGATAGGAATGACTGAGTTAAGCCAGCATGCTGCTAGGTTAGAGAGTGAGTTTTGGTACATTGAGAGCACAAGTAGAATGGAATAATATGAATGAAATAAGATGACACTTACACTACTGATACTACTGTTTACAGTAACAAGGGATTACCCATCAGCCACTTCTCCATGTGTGTCTCTTCTCCTGTACTCCCAACATAACAGTGGGGTAGGCCGGATCCAGTGTCTCAACCCTATAATCCCAATTTCCTGGGAGGCCAAGGCAGGTGGATGGCCTGAGCTCAAGAGCCCAAGATCAGCCTGAGCAAGAGCGAGACGCTGCCTCTAAAAATAACCAGGCATTGTGGCAAGTGCCTGTAGTCCCAGCTACTCAGGAGGCTGAAGCAAGAGGATCACTTGAGCCTGATTAAGGTTACTGTGAGCTATGATGCAACGGCACTCTACCAATAGTGACAAAGTGAGACTCTGTCTCAAAAATAAAAGCCGTAATGCTGCGGTAGTAACAATGGGGTTATGTTGGCAAGGAAATAACATTTTAGAAAACTGGGGAAACTCATAGATTTTAGGCAGCTTCCTATCTGTCCAAGGCAGGGTCATGGGCAACGCCAGACATTCACACCACATGTGAAGAGATATGCTCTAAGCTCTTTGTATTGTACTCAAACAATTTGTGCTTCAGTTTCCTCATCTGTATAACAATGATTAAATGAGGCAATACAGTGCATATACCATAACTATAAAACAAGAGTTGGCTGATGTTAGCACTGACTGAGTTGGCTATCTTGTTTTATATCTGCCATTTTCTCTCTTAAATCTATTCTTAATTGTTTTGATTCACATTTTTTTTTGTCTCCTTTTTTCCCCAGTAGCTAAAAAGAAACTTCACTCTTTTTCAAATTTTGCTTTTGTCTTCATTTTAAGTATTGGAATGACTTTTTCTCTGGTTTTCAATATTTAATGTCAAACTTCATCCTCTTATAAAAATTAATATGAGCAATTTAGTGCATTTACGTTTTCCAGCCCATTCCTAGCCCATTTTCTATTCGATTAGTATGGCATAATTGAGAGACAGCTCTTGAAAATTATATCGGCATTTGCATTCAAATTGGAAAGATATTTACAGCTTTGAACTTTATCTCAATTGTTTTCTTTTGTCACAATCACTCTTTCAGTACCACGGTTTTCATGTTCTTGAGTTGCTCACCCCAAGTCCGTCCTTACTTGCAAGTAGATCATGTTGAAGTTCTTCTTCCCCCAAATGAGAGTTTATGAATAGCATATTTGGAAAGTTTTTCAAAGTGATTTTTATTTCACTTTGTTTCTGTGTAGTTTTTTGTTAGTTCCCTCTTCGTCTTTACCCACAAATGGCCATTTGGCTGGTTACAACATTCTTGGCTCACACACTCTTCCCTGAAAACACTACACAAGTTGTCCCATTTCCTGGCATTTACTACTTTCTTCTAGGTGCGAACCTTTTTCTCATTATCTTTTCTTAAAATACAGTGAGAATTTTTGATCTCCATATTTAGATCCTTTCAGCTCCAGAAAATTGTATTTAATTATACCCTGGATGATTGTTTTCTTTCCGTTGCATTTTTTGAATCTGTAGAACTATCTAAAATTTATGTATATTACATCCATTCTCTCTCTCTACCCTTTTTATCCTCTTCTCCTTTGTAGTCCTCTGACACATATTGGATGCTTAATAAATATTTCTTGAAAGAAAAATAAAGAAGGAGAGAAGGAAAGGAAGGAATTTGAGGACACATTTGCAGCTTAGCCTACTCAGCTTTCATTTGACTTTTGATGATTTCTGTTTTCGCCGCGAGTAGTGAGCATTTCACCTCCTATAGCCGAATGTTAACTTCCTTGCAGCCTTTTCTTCTCTGTCCATCAGCCAGCTGCATTTGTTCCTATCAGTTTACATTGTGGTGGTTGTTTGCAAAATGGTTTTCAAATAGTGTTTTAGGGCCCTCATTTCTTGTATCTTACCAAGCATTCTATATGTTCCCCTCCATACTCAAGTTGTACAACTGTTTTCAGTGCCTTGTTATTTTTATTTTATTCTGTAGTATCTCCCACCCACTCCTGTTGACTTGTGTTTTTTGTTTTGTTTGTTTGTTTGTTTGTTTTGAGACAGAGTCTCAAGATGTCACCCTAGGCAGAGTGCCATGGTGTCACAGCTCACAGCAACATCAAACTCATGGGCTTAAATGATTCTTTGGCCTCAGCCTCCCAAGTAGCTGGGACTACAGGTGCTTACTGCAATGCCTGGCTATTTTTTGGTTGTAGTTGTCATTATTGTTTGGCAGGCCCAGGCTGGATTCGAACCCTCCACCTCCAGTGTACATGGCTAGCACACTAGCAGCTGAGCTACAGGCACTAAACCTTGACTTGTGTTTTTTGATAGACATGGAATTGTTACTCTGTACCAAATGCTGTGGTCAGGTACTGCTAGAACAAGGTGAAGTCATTTCCTAATCCACCTGTTTGGTTCTCTGACACTTTAACCAACAACCCATTGAAACTTCTAAGTCCCTTTTATTGTATACACTATTTCCAGAGACTCTCCTGTCTCTGCCCCAACTCATCCCTTTCTCTATCATGGCCTTTGAGGTCTAGGGGGCACCACCCAGTCTCATGACTTGTACTTACTTCCTGTGAGTAGACATCAGTGGGATAGAACTAGGATGTGGGGAGTCAACTGCCTCTTTCAAGAACAAGAAGTACTTTAAATAAATGACTGATCTCTTCTATGATTGGTATACATCCCAGATCTCTGAGCCAGATGGAGATAGCATGACAGTGTGTGTGCATGCACTTGTGTGTATGTGTGCATTAGACAAAATAGAAAATAAATTTTCATCCTACCTTCTTTCATGTGTGCAAAATACTGTTCTGCCATATCTTGTTTTTGTCTTTATTTACATGATTTTAGTGTAGTATCTGTTACTCATAGACTACGTTAATTCTGATAGGAAACAAACCTAGATTGAAGCTCCCTGAGGACAGGGATTATATACTTGGCTCACCAGTGGAACCAACAGCCTAGTTTACATACAATGTTGAATGGATAAATAAATGAGTGATTAAATAAATAGAGGTTGGGATTGATTGAACCAGATACATTTTTTTAAAAATATCATGGCCAATATTCTCCATAATATCTTTCTGTATATTCTATTTATATTGGTTTACAGATATATTTTTAAAATTTTAAATTAGAAAATTATTCCTACCAGCATCCAGCATATGGTAAGGATTTTAATGTGAACCTTTGGCTAATCTTCTATATAAATTCCAATATTTCAATTTCTCATGTGATGTCAAAAGTTCCAGTATGTACATTTAAAAGTAGCACAATTGTTCTGGTTTTTAAAATACTTTTTTTTTCTTGAAAGTCATAAGAGAACATTTGGAAAATAAGGCAAAAAAATTTCCATAATTCCATGACTGAAATGCAATCACGAATACCATCTTGATACATCGTTTCCCAGGGCACTTTTCTAGTGTGGCCCCTTCGTGGCTATAGGTGTAGAGTGGTTCACAACAGTCCTAACTCTAGTGGCAGAATTGAATCATGGTATTTATTCAGGAAAAGGAGTGAAATCTATAGTCCTGTAGCTGAGATTTTACTTTTCTTACTTACATCTTCCCATTTTGAAAAATAATCACTGCTTTGGAAAACCTTCCAGACCCAAGGCAACCAAAGAAAATTTTGAACACCCCCCCCCAAGGTCTCAGAAATAAGACTGAGCTACTTCCAGCAAACCAGAGAGATGGCTGTACATAATGGAATATGTTGAAGGAATGTAGAATGCCCTTTAAATGTGCCTTGATCATAATTTTATGATTCACCTTCTACAAATGAAACAATTTCTAGTATTGGAAATCTAGACAATTTTGCAACTCATGATCATAGACATGACCCATGGAGATATTATCTCAGGTCAAATCTACATGTGTCCAAAATGGTACAGAAAGAGAGAATTTGAATGGCAGAAAAAATAAGTCACCTAAGAAAAACCAAACAATGCTCTTGACAAATATAAGCCAGATATTTCATCATGTTTTAGTCAGAAGAAATTTCAAGTTTTTATTAAGGCTCTGCTTTGTAATAGTCAACAGTTACGTGAATTATAGGTATGCCAACTGTCAAAATAATCTCTATAAAGTCTTCATTTCAGATTGGGTTCAACCATACTGACCCATTTTTTGATTACCTTCAGTAAATCCTAAATTAGATTCCAACTTCCACTCCCAGCCCCCATGCCAGCCATTCTGTTAATTACAAAAATCCAAATCAGGCCTAAACCAATGAGATATAGATTCAACATGGCTACCAATGTGAACAGAGCATATAAAAGAAAGACCTAACACCCACTTCACAGAAGAGGGCTCTTTTCAAGTGCATTCCTTGATGAGTGTGCTAAATTTTTTAAACATGATTAGACATAAGTAGGTGTATTTTTATATTTTAGGTCTTAAGCAGAATAATGCATGTCATGTAATCTATAACATTTGCATCGCATTTTCATGTAACATGATATAATCTGCTAGTGTCTCCATTATATTATCACCTGGCCATCACAGCCATCATTTAAATAGCTGCATGACACCGCATGGCAAGCACACGCCATCATCTGTTTCTTCCATCACTGCAGATCCAGCATGAAAAGGGTACTTTGTAAAATCCCAAGGACGACTATTCTCTAGAAAAGTTTAATGATTCAGGCCCAGGGTTTAGACTTTTTGATAATGTATGAAGACAGATGTTTCCCACTGAGAGAGGAAAGGTACTATTCAGAGTTCTGTCTGTTGTTGCTGTTTTTGTTTTGAGCCCAACTAACCAATTTTCTCTAATTCTGTTTATATGAAGGAACCACTTACATAGTATAGCCACTTAGTTACATAGGCAGCTACTTTACATAAAGGTACCAGGGGCTGGGTATCACTTCAGAAAGGGATGTGGAATAGTAACAACTATGGGCTCAGTGAAGCGGACTTGTGACCAGTTGTTTCATATTTTGATTCCTAAATCATAGTGAAAATGTCTCCTGGTCGAACCCCATCCAGGGAGCTAGCTGGAGGAATTGAAGACACTTGGGAAAGAAGAGGAAATCTCCGACAGGAGACCATTTAGCCTCCAGTTTCCGACAAGAGACCACTTGGCCTCCTCTTTGCAAAGCAAAAATAAATGTTGAGTTTCCTCTGTCATATATATGGTATGTGAAGTTGGGCAGAATGGTATGTGAATTTCTGAGCAGAATGAATAAAAATAAGATGTGTAGCCACATGAAATACTTTTGGTTAAGCCTTTCTGAGAATGACTAAATTCAAGGTGCACATGTATATCTGTCTGTGTGTAAGTGTGTGAGAGAGAAAAGGAGGGAGACAGAAAGAAAGAGAGAAAGACTGAAAGAAGGAGAGAAGGGAAAGAAAAGAGAGAGATGGGGGAGGAGGAAGACAGAGAGAACAAAAGAGAGAGAGGAGAAAACGAGAGAGAATGCACAATATGGTGTGTTCTCCAGTTTCATACAAAAGAAGGGTTAGCTATTTGCCCTGACAGGGAGAATTTTATAACCAACTTTACTTGCAAAGGCAGATCTGTTATTTCTTTTATATTCTCCGTAGACCACTACCACTTACTCAACCCCGGTATCCCACTGCCTTTCACAGATAGGGACCTTATCCCTACAAAACAGAATCAGCTGAGGTCATTGTTATTAACCACATTTCAGGGATAAGGAATCTGAAACTCAGAGAATTTAAATGACATTGCCTTGGTCATACAGCTACTGACAGGTCAAGTCAGGATTTGAAATCAGAAGGCATTTGAACTCAGTAACCTACATTCCATAAAATATGCTAACCCTATAAAGGTGGTGACAGAGCTTTTATTCAGAGGATGTGAAAGAGAACAATCAAGAAGGATCAGAGGTTACAAATGGGGAGAAAGCTACACAATGGCTGCTTTTGTATTTTTTGATCTGAGATCTTTCCTTTCTTATCTCATTGTATTTTTATTTTATTTTATGTTATTTTGGTTGTCATCTGTTATGGGCTAAATTGTGTCCTCCAAAAAGTTCGTATACTGAAGTTCTAACCCCCAGTGCCTCAGAGTGTGACTGTATTGGATAGAGGGCCTTTTAAGAAGGTGGTTAAGGTAAAATGAGGCCATAGGTGGGGGCCCTAATCCAACACAACTAATGTCTTTATAAAAGGAGGAAATTTTGACCCAGATGGTGAAGGAGTAAGACCAGGAGACAACAGGAGGGGAAGGCTGCCATCCACACACCAAGGAGAAGGGCCCTGGAAGAAACCAACTCTGCTGACAGCTTGATCTCAGACCCCCAGTCTCTAGAACAGCAAGAAAATAAATTTCTATTGTTTTAAGCCTTAGAATACCACACCCAGGTCTTTGCTATTTTGTTAAGGAAGCACTAGAAAACTAACACATCATCATTTGGCTTACATGAAGGCTACACCCTTGAGGGTCTGCCCCATCAGACACCTGCCAAAACCACTCACCCAGAGGACCCATTAGAGGTTCATTTAGTGCCACCGAAACAGGTGGACAGGACCAAACCCACGACATTGTTATCTGTACCCAAGGCAGACATGCGACTGCCAAATTGATATTTCTCTCAGGGCTCTACCCTCACCTTTCTCTTTGGTCTTTGCCAAGTGGATATTTCCCAGAAAGTGGTAATAAAACGTATACTGCCTGCTGCTGGCAAAGATGAGCTGCTCTCGGTTTGGGAGCTACTGAATCAGGGCCTTAACCAAACATGAAATGACAAGACTGTTTCCAGCGGAGGATTAATTGAGCCAACTCAAGGCAAACACAACGTATTTTGGCATTGCTTTTGACAGATGGAAATAAAACAAACATTAGCAACCGGATTGCAGCTAACAATATGCAAAATTAAAGAAGGTACCTTTTTAACTTTGTCTGGGAGCCCACTGGCTTTTCTTATAAAATCTGCAGAAGAAAAAAGACAGAGCTGTTAATCTCGTTACGCAACCAGTTAGCACATGCAAACAAGGGGAATTAAAAGTCTTTGCATTCATGGGAGGAAACAGATATTTGACACATATATTTATTAAGGAGACTGGACTGGAAAATAGCACTGCTATATTAATCAGAAATGGTCTAGAAAATGCTTAAATAATACAACAAAATGTGTACCGACAGCATAAGCTGCTTACAGATGGAAGCCCGGCGTCTGAGTATTTTTTGTTTAAAGGTTAAATTTTCAATTAATTTTTTCAGCTTGTTGACATCCCTTGCAAGCATCACTGTTAATTGCTATAACACAATGTCTCTCCCTGTTTGAATTCTGGATGTGAAGACCAGAAGATGTCAGCCATCTAATGGGCATCAGAATATTGGGGGAGAAATCAAAATTACCGTGTAAAAGTTAAAGCGAAATGTCAAACTCTGAGAAGCCAAATGAACAGTTAAAAAAAAAAAAAGATCCCTGTTTTCATTCATTCAGTGTCTTAATGGGTTTGTGCTCCTACAACAAAATACCTTGGACTGGGGTAATTTTCACTAATAGAAATTGATTTGTTTATGATAAAATAATAATAGAAATAACAGGATAATGGAAATGGATTCAAGACCAAGGTGCCAGTAGGTTCAGTGTTGGATGAGGGCCAGGTCTCTGCTTCCACAATGGGGCCTTGAGTGCTGTGTCCTCACAAGGAGGAAAAGTCGAAGAGGATGAACCCACTGCCTCGAGCCCCTTGGTGAAGCCCCTGACCTCACCTACATGAGCTCTGAGGATTTGCAGCAGACGAGGGCCCGGTTTGCACATCTGGCAGCAGACTTCTCAGTGGAAATCTTACAAGCCAGGAGAGACTGGCACAACATATGCAAAATGCTGAAGGAATATAAACCTTAGCCCCAGAATAGTCTGCCCTGCAAACAGATTCTTCAAACGAGGAGGAGAAATAACAACTTTTCCAGGCAAACAAAAGCTGAGGGATTTCATCAACAACCAAACTATCCTACAAGAAATACTAAAGGGAATTCTTTAACCGGAAAGAAAAGGATGTAAGTGAATAATAAGAAATCATCTGAAGGTGTACAACACACTGAGAACAGTGAGAACACAAACACACAATATTTTACTGGTCTAATTGCAGTGTACAAACCACCTGCATCTTGAGCAGGAAGACTAAAGTACATACCTATCAAAAATAACCACAAAAGGCTCGGCGCCTGTGGCTCAACGGGCTAAGGCACCAGCCACATATACCTGAGCTGGCAGGTTCAAATCCAGCCCAGACTGGCCAAACAACAATGATGGCTGCAACCAAAAAATGGCCGAGCAATGTGATGGGCGCCTGTGGTTCCAGCTACTTGGGAGGCAGAGGCAAGAGACTCGCTTGAGCCCAAGAATTGGAGGTTGCTGTGAGCTGTGATGCCACAGCACTCTATCCAGGGTGACGGCTTGAGGCTCTGTCTCAAAATAAAATAAAATAAAATAAAAATAACCACAACAACTTCTTGAGAGATGGATAGTTTTAAAAGGCATGGAAGCAGCAAAAAGTTAGAACATGGTGGTGAGTAGAATTAAAGGATAGAATTTCTGTTATATTCTCTCTACTTCTTTGGTTATAAGCAGAGTCATCATATGTTTAAAATACTTGGTTACAAAAAATTTTTTTGTATGCGTCATGGTAACTGTAAATCAAAAAAACCTACAACAGGACCATAAATATAAAAATAAGAAAATTTGGCTCAGCGCCTGTGGCTCAGCGGGCTAAGGCGCCCACCACGTACACCTGAGCTGGCAGGTTCGAATCCAGCCTGGGCCTGCCAAACAACAATGATGGCTGCAACCAAAAAATGGCTGGGCGTTGTGGTGGGCGCCCTGTAGTTCCAGCTACTTGGGAGGCGGAGGCAGGAAAATCGCTTGAACCCAGGAGTTGGAGGTTGCTGTGAGCTATGATGCCACAGCACTCTATCCAGGGTGACAGCTTGAGGCTCTGTCTCAAAAAAAAAAAAAAGAAAGAAAAGAAAAAGAAAATTAAAACATGCTACCAGAGAAAATCAGTTTTACAAAGGAAAACAGGAAGGAAGGAAGAAAGAGGGGACTACAAAACATCCAGAAATTAAATAACAATACTGTAGCAGTAAGTCCTTACCTATCAGTGATAACATTGAATATGAATGGACTAAACTCTCTAATCAAAAGACAAAGAGCTGCTGAATGGATTTGAAAAAAAGAGAGAGAGAGAGAGAGAGAAGAGCAACCCTATGTTGCCTGCAAGCAACACACTTTACCTGTAAAGACACACAGAGACTGAAAACAAAGGGATGAAATACGATGTCCCATCCCAATGGAAATCCAAAAAGAGCAGCACTAGTTCTACTTCTATCAGATAAGATAGATTTCAAGACAAAAACTATAAAAAGAGTTAAAGAAGGTCATTGTATTATTATAAAAGGATCAATTCAACAAGAGGATATAAAAATTCAAACTATTTATATACCCCAAACTGAACCACCCAGATATGGGAAGCAAATATCATCAGAGCTAAAGACAGAGAAAGTCCCAACACCACAGTCACTGGAGACCTCAACATGCCACTTTCAGATCATCCAGATGGAAGGTCGACAAAGAAATACTGGACTTAATCGGCCCTGTGGACCAAGTGGACCTAATAGATATTTGTATCCTGGCATCCATTTTCACGAGGAAAAATCAGGAGTAAGCTGGAGGGATGTGAGTTTCATGTGAAGGGAGAATTCTAGGTGCATTCCAGTACTAAGCCAATTTTGAGAAAAGGCAGCTGTTTGTTCAAGTTGTATTTAAGAGAATAGGAAGATTCTGAGGTTCGTGCTAATGCCTCTGCCTTGAGTCAGTCCACAGAAAGCGTGGGTATGCCTGGAATCTAAGACATCAGGGTCTTGAAGATGTGATGAGAGCAATTAGCTGTCTGCAGTCACATCTCCCTCTCAGGAAGATAGGTCCAAACAATCACACCAACATTTCAAGAAATCAGATCATAAGGTTAACATGCATAAGAAGGCTCCGCGCCTGTGGCTCAACGGGCTAAGGTGCCAGCCACATACACCTGAGCTGGTGGGTTCGAATCCAGCCCAGCCCGCCAAACAACAACGACAACTGCAACCAAAAATAAAGAAACCTAGAAAATCGCATGCCATCCTGGCTGCAGGAATACAGCTCAAACAGAGGAGATGGATAGTATTAAAAGGTATGGATAGAAGCAGCAAAAAGTTAAAACATGGTGGTGGATGGAGTTGAAGGATAGTATTACACAGTTCTGAGTTATCTGAATGGAACATGGTCAAGGGGGAGGGTGGAAACAGACTTGGCAGGCACTCCACTGTAGTGTCCTGGCCAAGACTCACTATGTCCAGGAAAACGTCTGCAAAGTGGTCCATAAAGGGCGTCTCCCAGCAGAGCTGGTTTGGTTCCCACACCTCACGGGTGGCTGGCCTGAAACATCCCTCACTCTGTGCTCTTATTCCATCCCCTGCCGGGGGGCTCCAGATGACTCACAATCGCCCAGACACTCAGGGCAGAAACATGGAGGACTGGTGGGATGAAATGAGCACTCTGGTTCCTGGGAAGATAGGTTTATTTACATGAAAATATGAAACAGGATTTGGTTTACACTTCAGTCCCTTGCATCTGATTTCTTGTGCATTTCCCCCGTGGGTTAGTTCTTTTCTGGATGCTTTTCCAAAATGTCTTGGCAAGAAAAGGAGAAGTCAAAGTCTAAATCATAGTAAACTCACTGTCATAGCCTGGGTGGGACCCTGGGGGGGAAATACATTTCTACAATTCCACCTAAACACAGTTCTGGCTGTTGAAGATGTTATGCTTGTTTATAATTAATCCCTATTCCCACTTCCCAATCCCAGGTGACTGCTCATCTTCCTGTCTCTATAAATTACTTTTTCTGAGCATTTCCTATACAGGGAATGATATATTATATAGTCTTCTGTATCTTCCCTCTTTTGCTTGGCATAATGGTTTTTTTGTTTTTGTTTGTTTTTTTAAGATTCATTCATGTCATAGCAGGTACCAGTACTTCATTTCTTTTTTTGTTTTTATTTTGAGACCAGAGTCTCACTATGTCACCCTCGGTAGAGTGCTGTGACATCACAGTTCACAGAAACCTCCAACTCTAAGGCTTAAGCAATTCTCCTGCCTCAGCCTCCCATCTAGCTGGGACTACAGGCACCTGCCACAACGCCTGGCTATTTTTTGGTTGCAGTTATCATTGTTGTGTTAGGTGGCCTGGGCTGGGTTCAAACCCAACAGCCCAGGTGTATGTGACCGCACCCTCCACTGAGCTACAGGTACTGCCTCCACCCACCTTTAAATTGAGGACAGCTTTTTGGTTGCCACCTGAGGTTGCAATTAGATGATTCTCTAAAATACAAAAGATGTGAAAGCGTCTTGGAGAGTTGACAACGTAAAAGATGATAATGCGATGTGACTGCCATCATTAGCATTATTCACTTGTCATCTGCGACCTAAAATGATGGAGATTTAAACCCTGCCTGGGAGGATCAGGTAGCAGCTAAGACAGATCACAAAGAGCCCTTGGCTCTGACATCCAGTCCCATCACACCCACTTCCCAGTCATAGGAACTTCTGGAACATGATATGCCTCCTTAAGCTGTAGATAATTCCCTTAAAAAATAAGCTCTGGTGCCACCAACATAATTTCTCATAGTTTCTATAGCATTAAACAAATCGGTGACAAGTTTAATGTAGTCCCTTGGGGTTGTTAGGTAGCTGCTACCCAATCCTAACTTTGATCTAGAAAGATCATATACCCCTAGGTAAATCTCAAAGACCTAAAATACGTTGGACAATAGGACACCTCATTGTATTCACTTATTCATTACATTTCACTCGGAATTTATTTGTATAGAATTTTGGTACATTTCTTTTAAATAGCTACAACAACAAAGATAATAGTACAACATTCTGAAAGGACCTTTTTTTTATAATTGTATTGAATCATAATTATGTACATTGGTGCAATCATAGGGCACGATTCATATACATTCAGAAATATTTTGATCGTACTGTTACAGATAGCCTTCATGGCATTTTCTTGATCACTATATAAAGACATTGATACTCTACCTTTA
>CAUYON010176570.1:0-39102 GCA_963573935.1 Arctocebus calabarensis
TACTCCTTACCATCCACTCCAGTGATGCCTTCTCTCCTAGTCTCACTTTTGGTATCTGTGTCCTGTTTTGTTTGCTTCATAGTACCTGTTATCTGAAATTGTTTTTTTTTTTGAGACAGTGTCTCAAGCTGTCACCCTGGACAGAATGCTGTGGCATCACAGCTCACAGCAACCTCCAATTCCTGGGCTCAAGTGAGTCTCCTGCCTCCGCCTCCCAAGTAGCCGGGACTATAGGCGCCCGCCACAACGCCTGGCCATTTTTTGGTTGCAGCCATCATTGCTATTTGGCGGGCCCAGGCTGGATTGGAACCCGCCAGCTCAGGTGTACATGGCTGGTACCCTAGTCCGTTGAGCCACAGGCGCCGAGCCGATCCTATGATTTTTGATTGTGTAAATTATGAATATGCTGAAATACAGGAACTAAGTGAGTTTCTGACAGGCAGTTAAATTACTTGCAGGTCACTTTGCTCCTGCCCACGCTTGTTTTTAAGCTTGGTAATGATGTGTCCACGGCAGCCTTTACCCTGGAGCTAAAGACAAGATTTTTCTAAGGGTTCCATCAGATACCCATTGCCAGTGTAAACGGGGAAGATGACACTGGGGAAAATCACTAGACACTACACCAGCTTAGTACACAGAGTCTGAGAGAAGCCTGGGGTAAAGGCGGACATTGAGTACATTGGCTCGCAGGATGCAGCAGCAGATTGAGTCAATGCAGCTTTTCCAGATCCTTTTATTAGATTTTAACACAAAGTGCATATGCAAAATGCAAAGATGTCAAAAGATAAGGTTAAAAGAATCCCAAGTCCCTGGAAGATTGGATAGAAGGAAAAACTGGGTAAATGGTAACATAAGGTAGGGGGTGGTTAACAAATAGCCAATAACACATTTAGAAAGGGGGAGAGGAAAACTAGTTTCATCCCACAGGGCAAACAAGCCAGGTTTCCTCATCTAAACTGCTCTGATTAGGAGTTCAAAGGATTTAGCCCCACTAAGGGGCTTAGCCCACCTGCCGCCTGCTGACTGGACTGGCAGAGACTTTGCCCTGTCAGGGGCGCCTCCAGGCTCCTTTCATCTTGGGTGGTCTTGATGGCCTGTCTTCCTGCTTTCCCCTGGATTGAGGCAGGGCACCCTGCTGAGAAATCCACCTGTCTACCTCCCACACCCCATTATTTTATGAGACTTATATCCCCCACCCCCCATTATATCCATGCTGACTGGTGGGAAAGAGAACTTTCTGCTGTGTGAACTCTAAGAATTTTTCAGTGAACTGTGAGTTCCTTTTCTGGCCCTCTGAAGACCCCCTACCCGTGCAAGGTCATCACCCAGCCCAGGACTTAAGGGAGCCCCTGCAGACCTGCAGACGTCCTTTTGCACTGCTCTCCTCTCTGTTACTCCATCCTGCAAATTCCAGCCGCCTCCATCTCCCAAACTCTGATTTTCAATTTCTCAGCTTAGTGAGCTTGGCAAGCTCTTATCCCTCCCTGTGCTGCTGGAACCGCCTTCCATGGGACAAACCAAGGGTCCCGGCACTTCCTCTGGTCCAAGGCTGATGCCAGCTGTTGCTTAGAGGCTGACTGATTTCTAGCTGTGTGGCAGAGGGTGGCAGTTCCCCATTAACAGAGGCAGAAATTTCACCCACTATCTTTTGTTCACACTTTCACCATCCTTGTGAATGTGGCAGGGAGGTAGCTCATGCCTGTAATTGTAGCATGCTGGGAGGCTGAGGCAGGTGGATTGCCTGAGCTCACAGGTTCAAGACCAGCCTGTGCCAGAGCAAGACCTCGTCTCTAAAAATAGCCAGGTGTTGTGGTGGATGCCTACAGTCCCAGCTACTTGGGAGGCTGAGACAAGAGAATTTGAGCCCAAGAGTTTGAGGTTGCTGTGAGCTATGATGCCACAACACTCTACTGAGGGTGACAAAGTGAGACTCTGTCTCAAAAATAAAATAAAATATATTTATATATAAATGAATATATATATTTATATGTAAAATAATTTACATATATATATAATGAATGGTTATCCTAAAAATATTTTACCTGTTTTGCATTGTGATTAAAAGCATTTTGCATTGGAATGATACACAAACGAGCATTAGAGATGGAATCAGAGGTCCTTTGCTACTCACTAGGCAACTTCCATTATAACAACCACAGCCTCAGTTTCAACTTCTACAAAAAGATAACTGCCCAGCCTGCCAGTCTAGTAGGGTATGAGAAATAAACTAAATAGATGACACCCACTATTATAGCACCAGACAAACCCCTCTGAGTGTCATGGTGCCAGGCTTCCAATTATGCCTACCATACCTTCTTTCTGCTGTTACTGTGATCATCCCTCTTAGGGTTCACTGTTCCCTCTAACCTCTTGGCCCAGACTAATTTCTCTGAACATATTTCAACAGAGCCACCTGAAAACGTTATTCTTTAATGGATTTATAGGCATACTGCTGCCCTAAAATGCTCGTGAAGGGTTATGTATTTGGTTTATAAAGCTGCTTTCCCCTAAAAGAACAATGTGTAGTATTATAAAACGGTGTCCCAGAATTTACTGCACAACATGCTAATATGTTGTTCTTTTTGTCAGGGCTACCTGGAGCCACAGGAAATCCAGGAGAAAAGGGAGAAAAAGGAGACCCTGGTGAATTGGGCTCCCCAGGAAATGAGGGGCCTCCAGGACAGAAGGGAGAAAAGGGAGACAAAGGAGATGTGTCCAACGATGTGCTGCTGGCAGGTGAGAGGGGCTCCCAGGCTCTCCCCGGGACGGGCAGGCCTGGAAGACTCCCTGGATTTCAATACAGGGGCTGCTCTGAGTCTTCTGTCCTCACTGGCCGTGTGTGGTCACGTGTCTTGCAACATGCTTTGAAGTTCTGCATTATTCCACATGGGCAAGACCAGATCTGGGATCTAAACATAAGTCATTTAGATAATTCAGATCCAAAAGCCATGGTTGGATTGGATGGGATGAAGGAAGCCTCATTTTCCAAATATCTATTGAAATCCAGCACAATCCAGAATAAGACAAGAACTTAAGAAACCTCAGGGGACAATTGACAAAAAGCACAAGCATTTTTTTCACAGTTGAGCTAGAGTCATCCTCAGGCCTTTTGACATAAAATTGGGCAATATGCAGTGGGTGGTTTTCCAGGCCAGAGTAAAAGCAGATATTTGGTGATCTGGGGGGAAGAGGGTCAGATGCAGTGAGCCACCACAAAGATAATCACATGGTGGGAAGGGGACAGTTGATGCTCACAGAGGAGGAGGAGCCAGAACTTGAGAATCAAGCTCTTGTTGACTTCACAGGTCATGTAGAACCACAAAACATAAGTGTTCTATTAATGTACTCAATAAACATGCCTTGATTACCAAGGAACACCATTTATGAGTTAGCGACTTTGCTAGTAGCTAGAAATGAATATAACAGAATATCTGTCCTTAAGAAGCTAGGTTGATGACTGGGCACCCGTAGCTCAGTGAGTAGGGCACCAGCCACATACACTGAGGGTGGTGGGTTTGAGCCCGGCCTGGGCCTGCTAAACAACAGTGACAACTGCAACCAAAAAATAGCCATGCATTGTGGCGGGAGCCTGTAGTCCCAGCTGCTTGGGAGGCTAAGGCAAAAGACTCTCATGACCAAGAGTTGGAGGTTGCTGTGGACTGTGAAGTCATAGCACTCTACCAAGGGTGACATACTAAGACTCTGTCTCAAAAAAGCAAAAAAAACCAAAAAAAACAAAAAAACCCAAAAAACTAGGATGATACCAGATGTTTAGAATAATGACCCCAAATCAGTCACCCTTCCATCCAATCATCCCTTGGCTGAGTGCCTACGGTTTATCAGACACTGTCTAAGACCAAAGCATCAAAGGAAGATCAAATTATATTTTATATACTTTGTTTTAAACAGAGGGTGTTTAAATGGTTTGACAGAATAATAGACATAACTATATTTGAAAAGTATAAGATCATGTTACACTTTGGTTATAATGGAAATCTACACGACCAGAATACCATGTTTGCCTGACCAAGTGAGGGTAATGATGAACCCTTCAGAAAAGCACCAAGGGTGGGGGAGATGGGAGGTCATGGTGTGTGACACACCTCTTGGGGGCAGGACACAATTATAAGAGGGAATTTACAAAACAAATGCAATCAGTGCAGCCTGGTTCTTTGTACCCTCAGTGAATCTCCAAAAATAAAAAAAATAATAATAAAACATAAAAGAGGACGGTGCCTGTGGCTCGAAGGAGTAGGGCGCTGGCCCCATATGCCAGAGGTGGCGGGTTCAAACCTAGCCCTGGCCAAAAACTGCAAAAAATAAAAAAAATTTTAAAAAAAATAAGAAAGAAAAGCACCATCCCTCATGTGCCCCAGTCGAAAAGACCTGGCCGGAGCTGAGTGTGGCCCCTAGCAGAGAGTGGAGAAGGTGCCTACAGATTTCTGTCCCTTCCTGAGTGGACAGAGATCTGCCTCCAGCCCTGCTATCCTTACTTGCCCACTCTAGAGAGGCTGAAAAGTCTTATTTGGTCCGACCGTGAAGCGGTGGCTAAAGAGACCTTTGCTCACCAGTTTTGGCCCAGGACAGCAGGGAGAACCACGGGAAGGGCTAGACAGCTCAGACAGTGGCATTTTTATGAAAGCTCTACAACCAAGGCCCCTGCAAAGTGCTGCATCCACTCTGTCTGCAGCTGTCAAAACCTTCACAGCAATGACCTCACTGGTTCCCTCAGGGCAGGGAAGGGATTAGGAGACTCAAGTTTTTTTTTTTTTGAGACACAGTCTCACTCTGTCGCCCTCGGTAGAGTGCTGTGGCATCACAGCTTACATCAACCTCCAACTCCTGGGCTTAAGCAATTCTCTTGCCTCAGCCTCCCAAGTAGCTGGGACTACAGGCACCTGTCACAATGCCCAGCTATGTTCTGTTGCAGTTGTTATTGTTGTTCAGGTGGCCCCGGGCCGGATTCGTACCCACCAGCCTGGGTGTATGTGGCCTGCGCCCTACCCACTGAGCTCTAGGTGCCGCCGGAGACTTAATTTTGAGATGAAGAAACAGGCCCAGAAGGGTTATGGCTCCTACCCAAGGTCACAAAGCTTAATAGAACCAGAACATAACGATGCTCCTGATTTCTTCTGCCACCCAGAGCAGGGCTTTTCAGGCTATCTGCATACTAGGAGATTCTGGGGAGGTACAGGTGGCCCACCTCCCCAGCCGCATTCTGAGTTAATTGCTCCAAGATGGGGCTTGGACCTTTTTATGTTTTTTTAGAGGCAGAGTCTCATTTTGTCACCTTTAGTAGAGTGCTGTGGTGTCACAGCTCACAGCAACCTCATACTCTTGGGCTCAAGTGACTCTCTTGTCTCAGCCTCCCAGGTAGCTGGGACTACAGGTGCCCACCACAATGCCCAGCTAGTTTTAGACATGAGGGTTTCGCTCTGGCTCAGGCTGGTCTTGAACCTGTGAGTTCAGACAATCCACCCACCTCAGCCTCCCAGAGTGCTGGGATTACAGGAGTGAATCACTGTGCCCGGCTGAAGCCTGGGCCTTTTTAGATGACTCCAATAAGAAGTCGGGGTTGAGGTCCAGTGACACTGGCCAGTGAACAAAGGGTGAACATTGGCGTGAAGCACACCAGAAATCGTGTTCCAGCTCTGCAGGTTGTCACTTTGGGCAAACTGCTTGACTTCCCTAAGACTCAGTTTTCTGAGGGGACACTACTACTCACAGGGAAGTTGGGAGGAACCATGGGAAGACTGTGAACCTCTTGGCACAGTCCCTGGCACGTAGCTGGTCCTCAGCACCTTCTGAGTTCTTCCCTAACTCACCATAGACAGTGCTACAGGAAGTTACCCCCAGGGGCAGCCCAGTGACACTCCTGGAGTTGCTGACCATTCACTTTCCTCACAGGAAACCCACTGTCCCTTTATAGCTCTTTAATCAATCTCTCTCCTTCCCCTTCCCTCCCCTTTCTCCTTCCCTCTCTCCTCTTTCTCCGCTCTCTCTCTCTCTCCAGGTGCCAAAGGAGATCAAGGCCTACCCGGCCCACCTGGGCCCCCAGGGCCCCCAGGGCCTCCAGGACCCCCAGGAAGCAGAAGAGCCAAAGGCCCTCGGCAGCCAAACATGTTCAACAGCCAGTGCTCAGGTCACCAACCCCTGCCGGGGAGCCCACCTCTTCCACTAACAACCCCAAACTCTTGGTCTGCACCCCAGGCTTGGCGACCAGATCTTTTTAAAACACAAGGAGGAGGGCAGTGCCTGTGGCTCAGAGGAGTAGAGTGCCACCCCTACATGCCATAGGTGGCGGGTTCAAACCCAGCCCGGCCAAAAACTGATAAAAAAGAAAACAAAGAGGAGATTTAGTTCAAAATGAGGGTCGGCATTGTGCACCATGCTGGTGGAAGATCTGAGCAGTCTGCCCCGGGGCCAGGCCCTCTCCTCTCCTCTTCATTTATCACATCTTCTCCTCCACCTGGCCTACCGGCCATCCCTCTCCCCTAAACAGTTCCGAAAGTTCAGCTGATAGCTTTTCACAGTGGCACAGTCTTTGGAGAGTGAGGGCCTCAGCTGCTGCGGGAGAAGTTCTATGGGTTAGCTCCTCACAGGGAGTAAGCACAGGGCTCCTGCTGCCACCACTAACTGCCCGGTGTCTGGTGCTGCACGCTCAGCTCACGCAATTCCAGAACAGTCCCATGACGTTGGAATCACTACCTCCACTTTAACAGATACAAAACTGACCCCCTAAGGAGGGAAGCAGCTTGCCCTAGTTGGTCCAACTAGTAATCCAGAGCGAGGATCTGAATGCAGGTGTGCCTGCGGGTAAAGCCCCGGCTCTTAGGCCAGGGCATCTTTCAGAGGCAGAGATCGGCACTTTGAGACCTGACCCGGGCCGACCAAGGGCCAGGATTAACTGATCTCTGGCGGCCCCAGAGGACTTGTTCTTTAGCTAGTTTTTTGCAGGACTGGCCACAGGATTGAAAGCTTATTAGAAATCAAGGATCATTTTAATGGAAAATATTTGCAGTGTGACGCTAAAGCTTCCCCTAAGAGGCAGCCTAGGACCTATCCCTTCACTTAAAGCACGAGGAGCCGCAACTCAAGGCGGTCACCTCTGTGACACACAGAGAGGAGGAGCCTAACTGGAATTTCTCTCAGCCTCCTGGCTGTTACTGCCACTTTCCTGAACAGTCTTCGGGTCTGTCTGGTGTGCTATTCTTCCTGGAAGAATTTTGGGGGCATGCACTCAGCTGTCAGAGCAGGCAAATCTGTGCTTTCAAAGCTGTCCCCTCCCCCCTCCGCCCCCAATTATCACTCCAGCACAGCGAGCGCAGCGCCACCGCATCCATTAGCACCAGCCCTCTGTGTAGCTTCACAGGGAGAATGAGTGAGCAGGGCCTTCCTCTGAGAGAAGGGGTCTGACCTGAACTTTTGCAGAATTTTAATTTGTTAAAGACATTAGCAGCCGGTGACAGTCTGTGCCTGGAGAAGCAGTCTTCTCTGCCAGGCCTACCTGTTAAGAGGCTGGGTGGGCAGAGGTTGGGCCTGGAGTTGTGAAAACTGCTTTAAATGATAGTCCATTAACTTCTCTCTGCCTCCTAGAAATGAGTCCTGGGTTGCCAGGCATTTGCATTTGAACTTAACCCTGTCTCCTGCTCCAATTCCATTTCCTTAACATCCTTTAATTTCCTGAGTGGAAGCTCCAAATAAAACCCAGAGGCAGCAGGACTGCAACTGGGAGAGCTGTAATGGACCCCCGAGATTGCTCTCTCCCAGTAGTTGAGAGCTTCAGACAAACGGGCCCATCCAGCTAGGTAGAAGCTTGGAGATCATGTAATGACCTTCTTATCTTGCTGATAAAGAAACCCTTCAGGTTATTCTATGAGTTTCCCTACTGACAGCTGGGAGGCCTCCCTTTCTGATAACCACAAGGTGATTTGAACCCCTTGGAATTTGTCTAGGTGGGGGGCTTGGCCTTTCCCAGAAAGCCAAAAAGCCCAGCTTGCCCTCTCTGCAGTCCAGCCCACCTTCTGCCCTGCCTGGCTTCTGCTACCCCAGGTACCTCTTCTCCAAGGTCTGAGTGAAACCCATTCATTAAGGGGAACACTGACAAGCCGAGGAGAATGAATTATGGCTCAGGTGTAGCCTCAAACCAACCGTGAATCAGGCACCTGCCAAGGGCCTATACCCTGCAGGCCTTCAGCAGAGACAGAGGGGAATGTCAGGAGGGGACTCCGGCGTCTCAGAGCCCATCTGGCTCTAGGTTCCTTCTTCCTCTAAGGTGCTGTGATTCCTCTCATCTTCTCCCAGGAGAAGCTGGGTAAAGTAGACTCCCCCATCTTTGAGGCTGCTTCCTCATAGCAACCCACCAGCCTCCCTGAGAGTGAAAATCCTTCCAGAACAATGCGGTCATGCTGGTGATATTACCTGCCAGAGATGCTAGGGAGCTGTCAACAAGCCTCCTCCCCCCACCCCCAAATTGCTGAGGGCTTGAATGGGTGGTATAGGTCACTTTCTCCCTTTCTCTGATACCCTCTTGGAGTTGTATTATCTTAGCAATTGTGGTCACGGAAAGTTTGTTGGGAACTCACCAAGTAGGGGTTGGGGGACAGTGAATTTGGAAATGCTTGGGTACTTAAAAGCAAGCAACCAAGAAACTTGGCAGGCCTGTTGCAAGGGATGCTTCTGGGACTAAAGTCTGGGATGAGGTGGGGAAAGCAGCAATTATAAAGTTACACAGGTCACACTGCACCAGCTGTCTTGCTCTGATTATTGCTGTTATTTTAGGAGAGACATGTGCCATACCAAATGATGACACCTTGGTTGGAAAAGCTGATGAGAAAATCAACGAGCACCATTCCCTTCAAGCAGGTACAGAAACAAAACATCCTGTTTTGAAATTCAGAAGCTGGATCCCTTGAAGTCATAACTGGCAGCTGAGTAACTTTCCTTTCTCTTCTTGGGGCAGAATCCATGATCACTTCCATTGGAAAACCAATGCAAGTATTAAAACTTACGGAGACATTTGGGACTTGGATAAGAGAGTCTGCTAACAAGAGTGATGACCGCATCTGGGTGACTGAACACTTCTCAGGTACTTTCATTGGCAGACAGTCCATATCTGTGTGGTAATTGTATTTTTCATCCGTTGACTACTTCCAGGCTTATTCTGTTTCTGTGTGTCTGAAGTCCCTGCTACTCGGTTTAATAAACTGCTCTTTATTTTAGAAAGCACAAATGAATGGGCAGAATACATTCCTCATGGTGGCAAGTTTTGCCGTTCAGGTCACAAGGACATGACCAGGACACTCGAAGTTTGACCTATTCGATTTTAGGCAAAGCATCCAGAAGGAAACAAATAGCATCACGACTACAGGCTTTATGAACCCCAAACTAGAATGTAAAAGAAATGTCAGAGGCAAATACCTGTGCACCAGCCATCTTTCTCCAAGGGCGCCCCCTCCCGGAAGGGTGCCACCTCTGGCCATCTTTCTTAGATACCTGTTAGACAGAGAGCCCCGGGAAGAAGGTGAGGTATCACCTTGCAGTTACATAGCATCAAAGCATGAGACCCCAGTCACACTGTCCCCAAGGAATGTGGTTAGGAATTGCCAGTGGGGTAACAGTGGCCTCATTCCAGGAGGGGTCTGGTCACACACACTGGTTGGAGAAACAGCTAAGAAGGAACAGCTTTATTTCATCAGCGCTAACTGGTCAGTTGTTAGTAACTGCCCAGATCAAAAGCTAAGAAGGATTCTGTGACTCGAAAGGGAAGAGGGGTACTGTTCATCAGCAGGGGCTGCTGTGGAGGGCCCGGGGGTGACTGGGAAAGTGCCAAGGACCTGCTGTTGCTCCTAGTGTCGGCCTGCGCAGCTCTGGTAGAGTGGGCTGGCAAGAGGGCGGCCCATAGCTCTCTCAGGAGAAGCAAAGACAATTCTGTGGCTACTAGTTTGAAAGACATTCCAGGAATTCCTGGGGAGAATTGCACTTTGAACTCTTCATACTGGACAAAGGACGTTGGGAACATCTCACTCTTGACTTTCGCATTTTCCAGTCCTCCAGAGGACTCACTCCCAGGCTGTGATGGCTGGACAGCAGGTAACAGCCTCTCTCTGGCTTCCCCGACAGGTATTATGGTGAAGGAATTCAGAGACCAGCCCTCACTTGTGAATGGCAGTCACACGTTCATCCACCTCCCGTATTATTTCCACGGCTGCGGGCATGCTGTTTACAACAACTGTCTCTACTACCACAAAGGCGGTTCCAATACCATAGTGAGGTGAGCCCCTCCACCATGCACACCTGCCCTATCTTTATGTCCCTAGGGCCAGTACACAGTCAGAGGGCAATCACGGTTTGTGGGCTGAATGAATCGCAGGATGCAGGGAGTGAGCCCAGCGTCCCAGCAGTCCCTGTACATTTACTGCTGATCTGGATGCTGTGAAGAAGGCCAGGCAGAAGTGGACTTGCAGTAGTAAGGGGCAGTAGTTTTCTCATCCTTTGAGGAAGGGAGCAGCCAGAACCCAGAGCTCCCTTTGGCCAAAGGTGTTACTCTCTGATACTGGTTTTATTTTGGAAAACTTTGGGTGTGAGGAATTTTATGTCACAACTGAAATCATTGAAGACTAGAGATTGCAACCCAAAGTCAGGGGTCATGGCCTTCAGCTTGACAGGCCATCCTGACTTAGGCCTCCCTCCCTTACCCTGCTTTCCCCCGGGACAAGGGAGGGGTCACTTGGGCAGACTGTGCCCAGGGCAACAGCTGAGCCTTCCTGCCTCCCCACAAGAATTACTGAAGTTGTATCTTTATGGTTCGAGAAGCAATCCAGTTCTTGGCTCTAGAGGCAGAGGCAGGTCATCCTGGGCAAATCAACAGGCTAATGAACTGAAAACCAAGATACCGGCTTTCTGGTTCCAACTCTTCTGCCTTCTCTATGAGACAGCAGCTTGGATAAGAGACACCACCTCCTGTGGTCTCCTTGTCTTCAACTGCAAAGATAGACTAAGCCTCTGAGTCCTGCCAGCTCTGCCCCATATGAAACAACAGTCCCAGTATTATGAGTGCCACAGTCCCAGTCATTCAAAACAAGAAACAGTGACCTTGAGAGAGGCTACATGCCTTCTCTCCTGACTTTATCCTCCTCCTGCCCTTAGCAAGGTCCAGCTTTAACAGTTGTTTTGGCATTTGTCTGTCCAAGTTAGGATGGGGACAGTTTTCCGAATATAACCTGCAATTAGATCAAGCCACATTATACTCAAGTGTTGGCTGTGGCGGGAAGCAGCCCCTCCTTTGCCCCTCACTCCTCTCTGCCTGACTCCTCTGTCATCCCCCCCCCCCCAATGGCCATCCCATTTGAGCAGAGTCTCGTGCTGGTGGGAACCGACAGCTGATCTCACTCCCCAACAAGCTCCTTCCTGTGATGCTTCTCAATTAGTTGGTCATCCCTGTTGCCATGTTAAACAGAGCTATTGTCACATGGAGGTGGGGATAGCAGAGGAGTTTGGGGTAAAAAAGCCCCAAGAATGAGGACTGGCCTCTTTAAGAAAGTGTTTCTTCTAAGGTAGGTGAGTTTGTGATGCACAGGTTATGGGCTGGGAGCTAAGGCGGAGGCAGACACAAGTTAGACCCTGTTCTTACTGGGAGGGACAAGCCTCACCAAAGAATGCAGCTGCTAGCTGCTGGGACCAGATGGCCAAAAGACAGTACTAAATTCCAGGTATTCAGAGGAAGAATTCCTGTGAGCTGAGATGGTAGGGACCCTTCCAATCCCTCACTCCCCTTCAGTTTCTTTTCAAAGTTCAAGGTTTCTTAATCAACTTCAAGTCTGTTATGCTCAAATGCATAGCCGCAGATACACACACTTGATGTTTCTTCTGCTGCTCAATGGCACCCTCTGGTGTTTGTCTTTTAGCTGAAAGTCCTGAGATTTTCATTCTGGGGTTAGTTACCTTTTGAATCATAATTTACTTTTTTTGATACAAGATCTGGATTTGGAGTCTGCCAAATCACACAGCCTCCAGGAGCTAAGGGGAATTGAATTTCATGCCATAGTTTAATTGATCCACCTACTTACCTGATGGCAATATGTTCTTTCTGGCCATGACTTTGCTACTTCCTTTCTCAATTGGTGACTTTCTTCTTAAATTAGAAGGCTATGAAATTTTTTTCTTCAAATTCAGTATGGAATAAAGGAATAACTTTTGAACTTAGAGTTACAAAATCTAAGTTTATATTCTGGTTCTGCTACTTACTTGTATCTTGATTTTCTTTCATTTCTTTTTTTTTCATTTAAAAATGAAAGGATTGAACTTTTTACAGCCCCTTACGGTCCTAAGTATCTTTGAGAGGGCATTTCAGGAAGTCAACAACTAGCTGAGCATGAGTGAGGTAAAATAATTTTCTTAAGGTAACAGAGCTAGTAGTAAGTGAATTCAGTCTGACTCCAGGGAGTGTTCTCTTTAAACCATGCCACTGCCTCTCTGTTTCTTCTGCTAGAGAAGCTAGTCATTGCCCTTACATCCTTGCTGTCCACAGATTGTTGAAGGACCACCAGAACAAGCCTTACCTGGGAGCTTGTTAGAAATGCAAAATCCCAGGCCTCGCCTTAGACCTACTAACTCAGTTTAAGAGGAGCCTAACAAATCATCTTCATCTAAAAAAATAGTGACTTGTGTCTTTTTTTTATTATACATTTCAGATTTGAATTTGACAAAAGAACATCCCAAACTCTGAAGCTTGAAAACGCCTTGTATTTTGATCGAAAATACCTTTTTGCAAATTCCAAGACTTACTTCAATCTAGCTGTAGATGAAAAGGGCCTTTGGATTATCTATGCTTCAAGTGTGGATGGCTCGAGTATTCTTGTAGCACAACTGGAGGAAAAGACATTTTCCGTGGTGCAACACATCAATACCACGTACCCCAAATCCAAGGCCGGCAACGCCTTCATCGCCCAAGGAATCCTCTATGTCACAGACACCAAAGATATGAGGATAACATTTGCCTTTGATTTGTTAGGAGGGAAACAAATCAACGCAAACTTTGATTTAAGAACTTCCCAATCTGTTCTTGCCATGTTATCATACAACATGAGAGATCAGCATTTATATTCCTGGGAAGATGGCCATTTAATGCTCTATCCTATGCAGTTTTTGTCAACAACATTAAATCAGTGATGTATTGCATCTTGTTCCCCTCAGTAAATTTCACATGTTTTCTGGGGCCATTTCTATCCCAGCAGAAAACTTGTCTTTAAGGGTAGCCGGTTACTTAGAAGATAATCTCCTGATATAAGTGTTTATATGGCTTGAGAGTCCCCTTTAAAATCAGGTTGCTTAGTGAAATAGCAATGGATTGGAAGTTAAAATGGCTATTTGATGATTCCTCCACAAACGAGCTGGAAAAGATACTTCTTTCTCCTTGAGGTGTTGTTTCTCCATCAGTAACATGAAACAGCTGGCTAAGATAACTGGCAAGATTTCCTCCACCTGTAGGAAATTCTGTTGCCATTATATATTTGGTTTTGTTGTTTGGTTTTTTAGCCACGTGCTGAACAAATTAACCTTTGAGTTGACAACTTTTATCGTTTGAGTAGTGAATTCCTTAGTGCTGACTTAACATTTGATGCCTTGGAAAGATATATTGACCCTTCAGGAATCCTAAGGTACCCCTTACCCATAATTTATTGCTTTTCTTTGCATCTGCACAAGCCCCAACAGAAGGGCCTTTATCCTGAGCTCCTGACTGCAGCTCTGAGATTAGCAAAAGCCAGAAACAGCTACATGCTCAGTTCTTTTTAAATGAAACAGATTCCTACTGGTTTCTGACCAAGTGATTTATAACTGTGGATCATAAACACTGAATCCTCAGGTCACTCTGGCTTCTTCTTCCACGGCTCTGGGTGCTCTATCCACGTACTAAATACTGTGTAAGTGGGTATTAGCCTAGCTGCACTTTGCAGGGTTCAGAAGAGAGGCACCGTTTGTGGTTATTACCTGGAACAGGGGTGGACAAATGATAGCCTGAGGACAAAAGCCAGTCCATTGCCTGCTTTTGAAAAATGAAGTTTTATTGGAGCGGAGCCACACTCGTTTGTTTGTGTGTGTCAGTCTGTGACTACTTCCCCTCTATGATAGCAGTGCAGTCACCGCAACAGAATCTGTGTGCCCACAATACCTAAAACTGCTGTCTGACCCTTTGCAGAAAAACTTTGCTGACTCCTGATCAAGAATATGAACTGAGCTTGATACTGGGAAGGGCTTATTCACCAGAACCTGTTTGGTTTTGCTTTTTCCTAGACAAAGAAGTGGCATTTGATGTGGTTTGTGTTTTCTGCTAGAGGGGAAGGATGATAGCAGTGTCCCCCACAAAGCAGTTAGGGAGTTTCCCTACCATAGTTTTAAAGACTATGATCTGCTCCCCTTGAACACCAAGAGAGAAAGAATCCGGTTTAAGTAGCTTCTAAGTACTCTAAAATATGCACATTTTCCACCAACTAATCTCTTCAGATATCCTTCAGCCCAGCACTGAGGCCACTGAGAGTAGAGAGCAAACTGGGAAAAGTTATTGGGGCCTTGCAGCCAAGAAGGGGAACAAGGGAAAATCTTACATAAAGACTCTTTTTAGCAATTTGCCCTAGTTTGTGTGTTCTGAAACTTTTTATCTTGGACCAAATCTATTCTCAGTGGCCCTGAGTCCTGGTTTTACACAATATATACATAATAAAAACATTTTAAACCTCAGGGTACATACAGATTGACTATTTAAAGCTTCCCCCCCCAAAAAAAATCTCCAGGCAGCTATGAGTGACTTGTTTGTTGCTATGTCCTCAAGATAATGGGTATTGGAACCCCCTCCCTGACTTTTTCATTAGATTGGTTGTCATATCATCACAGCTTTTAAAAAATACTCTTTTCACACGGTGTTTCACACACCTCCTGGGTGAGGAACACATTTATAAGAGGGACTTTGCCTGACAAATGCAGTTAGTATAATCTGGTTCTTTGTACCCTCAATGAATCCCCAACAATTAAAAAAAATACTCTTTTCAGAATTGTGTTTTGTAACAGAGTTTCATGCTCAAAATCAATATGTCTAATGAATGCTAGTGTTCTTTTAGAGCAGTGGTTCTCAACCTTCCTAATGCTATGAAGGTTTTAATAATACAGTTCCTGTGGGTCATGACCCACAGGTTCAGAACTGCTGTTTTGGAGTATTTAAATATATTTGTTACTGGTTCTGAACACAAGAGACCTGGAGACCTGGATATGAATCCAGTTTCAAAGTAATAATAGTACTTATGAGTCATAGTAATATATATGTTAATTATATATATGGTAACAACCAGAGATCACATTGAATTAGCACATATTCCTTTTAGAAAAATTTCTTTCTTTCTTTCTTTCTTATTAAATCATAGCGGTGTACATTAATGCAATCATGGGGTACAATGTGCTGGTTTCATATACAACCTGAAATATTTTCATCAAACTGGTTAACATAGCCTTCATGGCATTTTCTTGGTTATTGTGTAAAAATCTTTATATTCTGCATTTAGTAAGTTTCACTTGTACCCTTTTAAGACACACCGTAGATGTGGTCCCACTAACTATAGAAAAATGTTTTAGAAGCCCAAGTCTTGATATCTGCCCTATCTTAACTGTGAGTAAGGAATCATATGCTCATCATTAGTAAAGCTCATACCAGGATTTTTGTTTTTGTTGTTAGTGTGTTGTTGTTTGGCTGTAGTGTAGTCACATGAAGACAACTGAGTTTGACCAATGTCTAATAACAGGGGGAAATTTTATAATTTACTTGACAGTCTTTACAAAGTGAAAAGAATTAAAATATTACTTATGCTTTCCTGAAAACAGTACTTGTTTTTTTTAAAAAAAGTTTTGAGCTCACTGCTAAACCATTCCATATGCACAATCTAATGTTTTTAAGTCAAGATAATGTAGTTTACCTTTTACTTATAACCAAAGTTGCTTTAAAGCACTTTCCAAATATCTGTACTTCTGATGTCAGAATCAAACCAGATAATTCTCTAATCCTTCTTTAATCTAAAGTAGATAGCTTCCCACTGGAAAGTAAATAAAACCACCCCCGTCCATCCTCAAACCTAGGCCAGACCCTATTTCAAAGCATTTTCTTTCAACTGATAAAATGTCCTTTTTCATTAGCTAAGCAGTTGGTTCTGATGTCAATGTATCATCAGGTACAGGTGCTATGACATGAAAAGTTCTGGGGTGAAAGTTTTAAAAGAAGAGTTTTAATCTTAGGCACCTTAATAGTCACCAAGTGAAAAGTCCAATGAGAGGCAGTTCTTGAAGAGTCAGGTGTCATTTTCCAGCTGGATGTGATAGCTCACATCTGTTATCCCAGCACTTTAGGAGGCCAAAGAGGGCGGATTGCCTGAGATTAGGAGTTTGAAACCAGTTCAAACCAGAAGAAGACCCTCATCTCTAAAAATAGCCAAGTGTGGGAGGCTCCTATAGTCTCAACTACTCAGAAGCCTGAGGGAAGAAAATCACATGAGCCTAAGAGACCGAGGTTGCTGAGGCATTAAAAAAACGAGTCAAGTGTCATTTTCCAATGGCGCAGAGTATATTTTGGCAATGACTATCTGATTTCAAACCATATGAAGGAGAAGTATGTGATGGAGCTTTTCGGTATTTAGTCAGCTGCTGTGACCATGTGTATCACATCATTAAGAGCTGTAATTTCCAATCTGCATAAATTCTGAACATGTGAATGATGAATGTCTATTTGGTTATAATTTATTTAATTTTCATCTAATAAGTCAAATAAAATAATCATTGCTGAGCACAATCACATGCTATAACAAGTGTATTGTTGTTTTTGCCTCTCGTTCATTTATACATAGCATTTAAAAGAAAAATTAACAACCTAAAACAATATTGTGGTAGAATGATATTGGTTGCTTCTCTGGAAACTCTCAGACTTTGCTAGCTTCATCTGAATACAGTACTGAAAAATCATTTTCTCTATAATGAAACATGATAAATGGAAATGTAGTAACTAGAACTGGGTCATGCATAGACATAGATGCAATTGTTTTATGTTCTCCATTGCCTTGTCCATGCAATGGAGAACATTATGGAGAACATAATGTTTGAGGCTAAAAAAAGAAAACAAATTTTAAAAACTGAATTCGTGTGAATTTAGGGAAGTCTCAATCTCTTAGAACCTCTGTTTCATCTTTAAAATGTGGCTGGCTAATGGTATGACTTCCCTCCTTTGATTTTTTCTATGTGAAATACTCTGAAAATTATGTGATTCTCAAGAAATTTATAATATTATAGTTCTTCCCTCCAGGGAACCAGAGTGACCCTATTGTTCCTATGGCTGAATGGGCTGCAGATATGGTCAGGGACGCAGTGTCAGTAGTTTCTATGTACTAAGACCAGGCCTCTGGTAGATCAGGTGGGTAACACTGTCACACCCCCAAGAAAAGGTCCCTTACTGACACAATAAATCTATAATAAAACTTCCCTCTACAATGAAAATTGCTGCCTTTATGTATAGAGCTTCTTTATAACCTTTAGAGTGTCTCTGTTACTGGCCAGTCCGTGCTGATGACTTTTATAACTAAAATATTACAACCGAAAAAAAGAAGTCCAAGATGAAAACAGAAAACAGTCCTGCCCTTTAAGTGGACCGTTCAGACCTTGCATATGATGTTAAGATATCTAATCTTACAGTTATTCACTGTAAAGATTTTAAATAAGGGTAGAATTAATCTGCAGTCTCAGTACTGTTCCCTCCAAGCAATGTGTTGTGATCAACCTTAATAAGCGAGTAAAGCAGTTAACTGCGTTGTTAAGTTTAAGTGGTGGTTAAACTACTTCCAAAATCTGATTCTTGTCGTCTAGTAATCTGGCTTTGTCAATATCTCAAACTTGCTTGCCAAGAAGCCGCATCCACAGTCATGGGATTATAGAAGGCCAACACAGGGTAGGACCTTTACAGAACACCTGATCCAACCCTCTCATTTTACAGTCTAGGAGTTGGGACTGGGGAAGGAGACTAACTCACCCCGGGTGAGAGCTTCAGTGCTAGAGTTAAGAGAAAACATTGTTTCTTGACTTTAAATTATGTTTTCTGCTTTTTAGCAAAAGTATATCCCTGATATTGCATGAAATGTACTAAAAATGTATTTATTCGTTTTAAATTGAAATTTAACTATAAGTCCTGTATTTATGTTTGCTAAATCTGGCCAACCTAACCAGATAGGGTCCCACAAAGAAGCCACTGAGATGGGGTCCTGGGGCTTGATCACCCACCACCTGCAGTGAGGACCCCAGTAGACTGAGCCTAAACAGCCACTGGGATGAGGTGGACGAAGATTAAGAACTTGCTTTGCTGATAAATGGAAAGGTATAACAATGGAAAGAAATGTATTTGGTGGTGCTACGTAGCAGATATTTTGAGAAATATGGAAGAAACAGAGACTGAAAGGATAACAAAATCAGTGGCTCCTGCTAAACCTGATTGATCCTTCGGAAACAAATAATGAAAAGCTGAGCATGACTAATTGCCAATGAAGGCTAAGTAAAAAGGCTGAGGGCCTGCTTAAAGCTCCAGTATATGAAGAGGCTCTCATCTCCTGCAGAAGGGCAGACCCTCCATTTGAAGATCAGAGTTGTCAAGCTCCAAAGGTTAAACTCCCCACAAAAGAAGGTCTGCGCTGCTAAGGTCAGAACATGGACGAGATACTAGGACCCTGACCTGTGGGATGTCTGGGTTGGCAGCTTCCACATTACGGTTTGTGTAGAGTTTGTGGGCATTTGGAAATAAAAGGGAAATTAAAGCATGGGTTAAATCAAATTTGTTAGCAAGATTTTTCTGTAAAAGACCTGATAACAAGTATTTTAGGCTTTGTGGACTACACAGTCTCTGTTGCAACTGCTCAGTTCTGCTGTCGTAGCTGAAAACAACCACAGACGATATGTACTTGTAAATAAATGAGCATGGCTCTTTCCTAATAAAACCTTTTTTTATGGTCACTGAAATATGGATTTTATGTAATTTTCATGTGTCAAAAAATGTCTTTTTTATTTTATTTTTAACGACTTAAACATGTAAAAAATTTTGGCCTGCAGACCATTCAAAAACAGTTGGTAAACCAGAGTTGACCTACAAGGCATGTTTTGCCAACCCCTGGAATAATTATGATATTTCAAATGGTACTTACAATTAACAACATTTTATTGGCCACTCTTTGAGGATGGGTGTCACTGTGCCAACTTAAGGACTACTGCACACATGGGATACAAAACTTCCTACTTTACTTTCTCCAAAGAGCCTTTAAAAGATATACCCTTGTGGTGGCAAAATTAATGTCCTCATCGTAGTTCTCATTTGAGTGCTTACTACGTGCCAAGCACTATACTACCATGAGCACATAATCCTCATGGGAAGCCTTTAAAGTATAGTCTTGTATCTATTTTCCAAATTAAAAGATTAAGAAACACACCCACTATCATTCAGCTTGAAATTGGTGGAGCTGGGATTCAAATTCAGGCAGTCTAACACCAGAACTCACACTTTTAGTAAATATTCTTTCTTGTCTCTCAAAAAGAGAATGCCTAGGATCCTCCTCTATCTGGCTCCTGTTGACCTTCCTAGTGCAGTAACAAGAGCTAAAAGCACATGCACATGGAAGGAGGCTCAGCAAGTCTTTTTCTTTTTTAGAGACAGAGTCTCACTTTATCGCCCTCTGTAGAGTGCTGTGGAGTCACAGCTCACAGCAACCTCCAACTCCTCGGCTTAGGCTATTCTCTTGCCTCAGGCTTCTGAGTAGCTGGGACTACAGGCACCTGCCACACCACCAAGCTATTTCTTTGTTGCAATTTGGCCAGGGCCAGGTTCAAACCCATCACCCTTGGTATATGGGGCTGGCACCCTACCCACTGAGCCAGAGGCACTGCCCACCTTTTCTGTCTTTTTCTTACTGGTCTCTCTTGTTTCCGGCAATATGGCAAGAGTAATGTGAGGATGGCAACATGACTACCTTGGCAAAAATAGTCATCTTTCTGTTTTCACTCTTGCTCTCTCTTTCCACAACTCCCTCCCTTGTGCTCTAGAATATACTTTAGCTAATGTTAACATAGACACTCTAGCTTTTCTCTGGTTCATATTAGCATAATGTATCTTTTCCCATCCTTTTAATCTACAGATATCATATTAACATTTTTTTTTGTAGGTAGCAAATAGTTGGGTCTTCTAGTGATGGTGTCTTGGTTTGTTTTACATAATCTGACAATTTTTGCCTTTTAAGTTGCAGAATTAGTAAACTATGACCTGGTAAGCTGCCTGTTTTCTGTAATTAATGTTTTGTTGAAATACAGCCACACTGTATACATTATAGATTGTCTGGCTGTCCTTTGTGCTTGTAATTGTTCAGTTTTATAGTTACAACAGAGACTTTACTCTCTGAAAGCTTAAAATATTTACTATCTGGCTCTGAAGGTTTGAAGATCCATAGTTTAAACCATTGACATGTAATGCAATTATTGATATGGTTGGTTTAAATCAACCATTTTGCTGTTCCATCTCTTCTTTGTTCCCTTTTTTCTCCCCTTTTCTTTTAAATTGTTTTAATTTTTCTTTAATTTCACCTTATTTCCTTTCTTGACTTATTAGTTATAATTTCTGTAGTTGTGTGTTTTTGTGTTATTTTATTTAGGGTTTATAGTGTGTGTCTTTACATGGAGGCATTTAAAAGGTATTATTTTACATTAAATAAAAATTGTATACATGTGATAAACAACATGTTTTGAAATATTTATACATTGTGGAATGGCTATCTACAGCCAATTAACATAAGCATTACCTTACTTTTTTGTGATAAGAACTATGAAATTCAACACTTTTTCAATTATACAACTCATTGTTACTAACTACAGTAATTGTGTTGTGCACCAGCTCTCTTTAACTTATTCCTTCTCCCTAACTGAAATTTTGTATCCTTTGGACATCTCCCCAACTCTAACCTTCCCTCACCTCAACCCCTTGCAGACCCTGGTAACCACCATTTGCTTCCATGAATTCAACTTTTACAGATACCACACATAAGCGAAATCACATATTATCTGTCTTTCTCTGCCAGGCTTATTTCACTTAGCATAATGTTCTTCAATTCCATCCACGTTGTTGCAAATGTCAATTTCTTTTTTAAGGCTGAATAACATCCCATCATGTATCATACCACATTTTCTTTTTTCATTTGTAGATGGATACTGGATTCCATATCTTGTTTGTAGTGTGTAATGCTGTAATGAACATGAACATGAGAGTGTAGATATCTCTTTGACACACAGATTTCATTTCCTTTGGAAATGAGGAACCTCCATACCGTTTCCCATCATGTCTATACTAATTTACATTCCCACTAATAGTATACACTGTAGGAATGTCCAACCTCTTTTCTGCCACATATTGGAAGAATAAGAGTCATCTTGGGGCACACTGTAAATTCACAAACACTAACAAAAGCTGATTAGCTAGAAAAAGGTCCAAGCATACTTCTCATGATATTCAACACCACAGATAAGCAAAGAAAGTCTCACAAAATCAGTATGTGGCCCATGGGCCCATTAGACACTCCTGAACAGGGTTTCTTTTTCTTCATGTTCATATTTTTGATGATAGCCTTTCTAACAGGTGTGAGGTGATATCTCATTGTGGGTTTAGTTGCATTTTGCTGACAGTGATGTTGAGCATTTTGTCATGTACCTGTTGGCATTTCGTATGTCCCCTTTTAAGAAATGTCTATTTAAGTTCTTCATCCATTTTTAATTATTTGTTTTCTTGCTATTGAGTTGGATGAGTTCTTTATATATTCTAAGACGTACAGTTTGCAAATGTTTTCTGTCATACTGCATACTGTCTCTTCACTCTGTTTTCTTTGTTGTGCAGAAGCTTATTTTTCTGTAATACCATTTGTCTATTTCCACCATTGTTGCCTATGGTTTTGGGGTTATATCCCAAAAAACCATGTCATGAAACTTTTCCCCTATGTTTTCTTTCAGAAGTTTTATAGTTTTTCATCTCAAATTTAAGTCTTTAATTCATTTTGCTTTGACTTTTGCGTATGGTGTGAAATAAGGGTCTAATTATATTCTGCATTTGGATATCCAGTTTTTCTAACAATTTATTGAAGAGCCTATCTTTCTCCATCATGTTCTTAAATGTATGAATTTTTACTGAGCTCTCTACTTATTCTTTTGGTCTGTGTTTCTGTATTCATGCAGTACCATGTTGTTTTTATTAGTATAGTTTTCTAATATATATTGAGTTAGGTAGTATGATGCCTCCAGCTTTATTATTTGCTCAAAATTGCTCTGGTTATTTGGAATTTGTAGTTCCATACAAATTCTAGGATTGTATTTTCTATTTCTGTGAAAAAATGTCATTGAAATTGTGATAGAGATTGCACTTGATCTGTAGATTGCTTTTTTGGTAGTATGGACATTAATTTTCTGAATTGATGATTTTGGGGGTTTTTATATCAAAATATTAAGGAGGTATAAGGGCTTTTATTACACGAATATCTTGTATAATGGCAAAGTGAGGACTTCAGGTGCCCTTCACCAGAATAGTGTTCATTGTACCCAATAGGTAAGGTTTTATCCCACACCTACCTTCATGGTTTCTCATGCTCTTTATATTGCGTTCTACCCATCTATTAGCTCCTACTTATTAGTGTTTGGTTTTCAATTCCTGAGACATGTCACTTAGGATAAAGGTCTCTAGTTCTATCCATGTTGCTGCAAATGATAACATTTCATCCCTTTTTGTGACTGAATAATACTCTATGGTATACATATACCACATTTTCTTTATACATTCATGCATTGATGCGCATTTAGGTTGATTCTTCATCTCTGCAACTGTGAACTGTGTTGCAATAAACACTCAAGGGCAGGTATCTTCTTGATAGAATAAGTTCTCTTTATTGAAGATCAGTTGGTCATAGGTACATGGTTTTATTTCTGGGTTCTCTCTGGTAGTTACTCAGCAGTGGGATTCCTGGATCAAATGGTAGGTCTATATTTATTTCTTTGAGGAATCACTATACTGTTTTCCATAGTTGCAGTTCTACCAAAAGTGTATCAGTATTCCTTTCTCTCTGTATTCACTCCAGCACATATTGTTTTATGACTTTTTAATCATGGCCATTCTGACAGGGGTAAGGTTAGGTATCTCATTGTAGCTTTAATTTGAACGTCTCTGATGATTAGATTGAACTTTTTTTTTATGTTTATTGGTCACTTGTCTATCTTCTTTTGAAAAACTTGTGTTCATGACTTTTGACCACTTTTTGGAGTTTTTTTTCTTATTGATTTGAATTCTTTGTAAAATCTAGATATCAGTCCTTTGTCAGTTACATAGTTTATGAATATTTTCTCCCATTCTATAGGTTGTTTATTCGCTCTATTGATTTCCTTTGCTATACAAAAGATACATCCCATTTTTTTGTTGCTATATTTGCCTTTGGGGTCTCAGTCATAAATTCTTGCCTAGCCAATGCCTAGAAAAAGTTTTTCTCTGTTTTCTTTTTTTTTTTTTCTCTGTTTTCTTATAGAGATTTTATGGTTTCATGCCTTACATGTAAGTCTTTAGTCCATCTTGAATTAATTTTTGCATATGGTAAGATATAAGGATCCAGTTTCATTCTTCTGTATGTGACAATCCAATTTTTCTAGTATCATTTATTGAATAGGGATTCCTTTCCTCAATTTGTGTTGTTGTCTGCTTTGTTGAAGATCAGTTGGTTATAGGAAGATGGTTTTATTTCTGGATTCTCAAATCTATTTGATTGGTCTATGTCTCTACTTTTATACTAGTGCCACACTGTTTTGGTTACTATAGCTTTATAGCATAATTTGAAGTCAGGCAATGTGATCCCTTCAGACCTTTTTTTTTTTTAAATTTAAGATTTCTTTGCTTATTTGGGTTCTTTTTTGATTCCAGATGAAGTGTAGAATTTTTTTTTTTTTCTAGATATGTTAAATACAATGCTGGTAATTTGAGGGGGATTGCATTGACTCTGTAAATCACTTCAGTGGTATGGACATTTTAATGATGTTGATTCTGCTGATCCATGAGCATGATATGTTTTTTCCATTTATTTGTGTCATCTGTGATTTCTTTCATCAGTACTTTATAGTTCTCTTTTTAGAGATCTTTTATTTTCTTTGCAACTATTGTGAAAGGTATTTGGTCTATGATTTTACTCTCCACTTGATTTTTATTAGTACATAGAAGTGCTATTGATTTGTGTACAGAAGTCTTTTGCTAGACTTTGGTAGTCTTTGGGGATTTCGTAAATATAAGATCGTGTCATCACCCAAAAGTTATAATGTGACCACCTCTTTCCTAATTGGATACCATTTATTTTTGGTAATAAATGGTTATTTATTGGATACCTGATTGCTCGGCCTGGGACTTCTAGCACTATGTTGAATAGAAGTGGTGACAGTGGGCACATTTGCCTTGTTTTAGTTCTTGGATGCTTTCTACTTTTCACCATTCAATATGATGTTGGCTGGGGGTTTATCATACATGATAAAATTGGATATTTAAAATTTTGAGATATGTTCCTCTTATGCCTAGTTTGCTAAGGGTTTTCATCATGGAAGAGGGCTGTATTTTGTTGAATGCTTTCTCTGCATCTATTCACATGACCATATAGTCTTTGTTTTTGCTCCTGTTTATGTGGTGAATTATGCTTATTGCTTTAAGTATGTTGAACCATTCTTGCATCCCTGGGATGAAGTCCACTTGGTCATGGTAGATTATATTTTGTGTGCTGTTGAATTTGGTTTGCTAGTATATTGTTAAGGATTTTCGCACCTAAATTCATATCATTCTGTAGTCTGTGGTTGTTGTGTCCTTTCTTAGATATGGTATCAAGATGATACTAGTTTCATAGAATGAGTTGAGGGGGATTCCCTCCTTGATGTAATATAATAACTTCTGTAGTATTTGTACTAGTTCTTCTTTGTAGGCCTTGTAGAATTCCACTGTGAATCCATCTGGTCTGGGGTGCTTTTGGTGGGGGGCAATTTGTTTTATTTCTGCTTTGACCTAAGTGCTCATTATTGGTCTGTTCATGAGTTCTGTTTTTTAAAACAATAACAACAAAAAACATACCTCTATCTCTTTAGTAAACATTTCTTTCAATGTCTGCATCATTTTTTCTGGTTTCTTTGAGGGGGTTTTCACTTTTCTCTTGGATTTCAGTGAGCTTCCTTATAATCCATATTTAGAATTTTTTTTTTTTTTTGAGACAGAGTCTCACTATGTCACCCTAGGTAGAGTGCTGTGGCATCACAGCTCACAGCAACCTCAAACTCTTGGGCTTAAGGGATTCTCTTGCCTTAGTTTCCCAAGTAGCTGGGACTATAGGCACCAGCCACAATGCCTGGCTATTTTTTTGGTTGTAGTTACCATTGTTGTTTGGGAGGCCTGGACTGGATTTGAACCTGCCAGTTTTAGTGTATATGTCTGGCACCCTAGCTGCTGAGCTACAGGCGCTGAGCCCACATTTAGAATTCTTTACCTATAATTTCAGTTTTGACATTTGTCTGAGAAGCATTGCTACAGAGCTGGTGTGCTCTTTTCACTCTGATTTTTTCATTCTTCTGGATTTCTGGCACTGATTCCTTCTCATCTAGAGCATCTGTGGCTTCTTGTTTTTGGATTTTCTTTTGTTTATATGGAGTTATCACACACACATTCTTAAGGGTGTATCTGTAGCTTTTGTTAGGTGAGGACCTTCGGCTTTGCTTGTAAGTACTTCAATAGGGGTCTAGGTTCTAGATTTACACTTTGGTTATAGGTATTTAGTGTGGTGGTTTTCTCAGTTGCTACTTATTTGTAGACTGCAGTGGTGTACTATATGCATGGATTATGTGCATGGGTAGACTGTCTCTTTTTGACAAGGGAAGATGAAGGTATTTGAAATCCTTTCTCTTTCCCCAGCCTTCTGGTCTTTGTAAAAGTGTGAATTATGTTGGGATGCCCAGTTTAATATCTGAGACAATAGGTGGTACTTGTTGATATGAGCTAGCCATCCCCTGTATGATTGAGTCAGTAAATGCTGTAAATGGGCCATACAGGTTGTCCTCTCTGCCAATAGGTGGTAATTTTAGGGAGGAGCCAGCTGCAGTGTTGTTTTGGGGATCTGTGACTATTCTAGCCCCTCAGAAGAACTTGAATTCCCCAGACAGTGGATAAGACCCTAGAGCTTCCAGTGGAGTCCTTATTTTCCACCATAGCAGAACCACATGGAGGAGTGAGGTTGGGTGGGGATGGGTCAGGTGAGCCTTCCCTCTAGCTCTGCAAAAGCAGGCACAAAAGCAATCTAGCCAAGGGTCAGGGGTCAGCTCTAAAACCACTTCCAAGGCGGGGCTGAAAGAGCAACACCAAGCCAAAATGTCTATTCATGAGGGAAGGGCTGTCTGGGATTCACAGCTGGCTTTCATGAGTAAGTTTCTCTCTTCTCTCTCCTCCTCTGCCCCATGGATCTCTTTCCAGTGTCTTGTCCCAAGTAGCAGCCCAAACTATCCTAGCTCACCAGTAATGGCACCACAGGATGTGAGCTTTCCTGCCCAGGAACCTACCATGGATCAAAAGTGCAGCTTTCCTGCGGGAAGGGGTGCTCCATTAGTGTCCACTGGCTTGGACCCACGCCACACTCTCCTTTTAGTTTTGCTTCAGGGGTTCCCTTGCTTCTCAAGTACGCTTAATATCCCTCCACATTCACAGGTGTATATCTCTATTTTTATGACATGTTGTTTCGATTATTATAGCCTCATAGTATAGCCTGAAGTATGGTAAAGTGATACTTCCAGATTTGTTCTTACTTCATAAGATTGAATTGGCTATTCAGGATCTTTTCTGATTCCACAGGAAGCATAGAACTTTTTTTTTTTTTTTGAGAGCTTCAAAATATTATGCTGTTATTTTAATGGGAATTGCATTGAATCTAGATCACTTTGGATAGTATAGACATTTTAACAATGTCCATTAAATCTATGAGCATGATATGTTTTTCCATCTGGTTACAGGCTCTGCGATTTCTTTTCTCAGTGTTTTATAGTTCTTCCTATGGAGATCCTTGACATTCTTTGTTAAATGTATTCCAAGGTATTTCATTTTCTTTAATGCTACTGTGAAGGATATTGTGTCTTTGGTTTGATTCTCAGCTTGACTGTTGTTGTATATGAAAGCTACTGATTTATGTATGTAGATTTTGTAACCTGAGCTGTTGCTGTAATTATCAATTCCAGGACTCTTGGTTGAGTCCTTGGGGTTTTCTAGGTATAAAATCACATCAGCAAAGACCAAAGTTTGACCTCTTCTTTCCGCATTTGGATACCCTTGATATCTTTCTCTTAAACTTAATTGCTCTGCTTAGGACTTCCAGTACTACTCTGAATATTAGTGGCAATAGTGGGCATCCTTGTCCAGTTCCAGTTCTAAGCGAGAATAATTTTAATTTTTCTGTTTAGATGATGTTAGCTGTGGGTTTGTCATAGATAGCTTCTATTGAGGAAAGTCCTATCTATGCTAATTTTCTTAAGTGTTTTTTACCAAAAAGGTGTGTTGAATTGTGTCAAATGCTTTTTCTGCATCTATTGAGAGGATTGTATAGTCTTTGACTTGTTTCTACCTATATAGTGAATTACATTTATAGATTTGTGTATGTTGAACCAACCTTGAATCTCTGGGATGAAGCCTACCTGGTCATGATGAATTATTATTATTTTGTTTGCCTTTGGTTTTGGCCAGGGCCGGGTTAGAACCTGACACCTCTGGTATATGGGGCTGGCGTCCTACTCCTACTGCCCCATGAATTATTTTTTGTATGTTAGGATTTTATTGAGAATTTTTGTGTCTATAGTCATTAAAAAATTGGTCTGTAGTTTTCTTTCTTTGTTATGTTCTTTCCTGGCTTTGGTATCAAGATGATATTTGCTTCACAGAATGAGTTGGAGACGATTCCTTCCTTTTCAATGTTGTGGAATTGTTTCTAGAATATAGAAAGTTCTTTGAAGTTTGGTAGAATTCTGGTGTGAAGCCATCTGGTCTGGGACTTTTTTGTTGTTGGAAGAGTTTTTATCGTTGCTTCAATTTTGGTGTTTGATATTTGTTGAGTTCTATTTCTAGAGTTCTATGTCTATTCTGGCTGAGTCTAGGGAGGTAGTATTATTCCAAGAATTTGACCATTTCCTTCATGTTTTCAAATTTATGGGCACAGAGATTTTTATAGTAATCAGATGTTATTTCACCTTTTTTCATATTTGATTTGGTTTATTGAAGGCCTTACCTTTTCATTTCCACTGAATATGGCCAAAGGCTTATCAATTTTGATTATTTTTTCAAAGAATCAACTTTTTGCTTCATTAACTTTCTGTGTGGTTCCTCCTTGTTCTCAATTTCATTTAGTTGTGATCTGATCTTGGTTATTTCTCTTCTGCTGTTAGGTTTGGAATAATTTGGTCTTCCTTTTCCAGTTCCTTGAGATGATTCATTAGATTATTGATTTGTGATCTTTCTGCTTTCTGGATATGGGCATTTAAGGCAGTGAGGTTTCACTCTCAGGAATGCTTTTGAAGTATCTCACAGGTTTTGGCAGCTTGTGTCCCCACTGACATTTAGTTCAAAGAATCTTTTTATTTCCATCTTTGTCTCTTCCTTCATCCACTATCATTCAGCAATAAGTTGTTTATTTCTATGACTTTGTGTATCAGTGTTTCTATTAGAATTGATTTCTAGTTTCATTCTACTGTAGTCTATAAAGATACATGGTATTGATAGAAGGATAATTAATGACCTAGTACACGGTGGGGAGTGGGAAAAAGGGAGAGCAGAGAGAGAGAGAAGGAGGGAAGGAGGTGGGGTCTTAGTGTGTGACACACCTTTTGGGGGCAAGACACAATTATAAGAAGGACTTTACCTAAAAAAAATGTAATTGGTGTAACCTGGTTTCTTGTACCCTCAATGAATTCCCAACAATTAAAAAAAAAGATACATGGTAAAATTTCTATTTTAAAAATTTTGATACTTGTTTTGTGGCCTAGGATGTGATTGGTCTTGGAGAACGATCCATGAGTTGATAAGAAGAATGTATATTCAGTAGTATTGGGGTAGAATGGTCTATAAATGTGTTATGCTCATTTATTCTAGAGTCTTGTTTAAGTCCAAAGTTTCTTTATTTAATTTCTGCTTGGAGGAGCTGTAGCTATTACATTATTGTTTATCATTTTGTTTAGCTCAAGAAAGAGTTTGCTTTAAAAATCTGGGGGTATTTCGTTTGGGTGCATAAATACTTAGGATTGATATGTCTTCTTATTGAATTGTTCCCTGTTCCCATATATAATGCCCTTCTTTATCTTTTATTTGTTGTTTTAAATTCAATGGTATTGATAATGAGAATCACTACACCTGATTTCTTTTGGTTTCCATTTACATGGAATATTATTTTCTATCCCTTCACCCTGAGTCTGGGTGTATCCTTGGGGTTTAGATGTGTTTCCTGAAGATAGGAGACACTTGGCTTGTATATTTTTTATCCATTCAGCCTGTACCTTTTCAGTGGGAAGTTCAAGCCATTCACATTTATCGAGAGGATTGTTAAGTGGGGTGGATTTCTGTTCATCCTGTTTTGTGGGACTCTATTGTTTATTTCTTGGGTCATTGTGGTATTTAGGTTTTAACTTTTGTTTCTTGGTAGTTTTACGCTCATAGGGGGCTATTGTGCAGGTTATTGCATAGTACAGGTCTAAATAATTCCTGCCAGGGCAGGGGAGTGGGGTCTGATTGTAATAAATTTCTTCAAAGTTTTTTTGTCAGGAAAAGATTTATTTTCTCCATCAAATGTGAAACTTAGTTTTGCAAGATACAAAATCCTAGTCTGGAAGTTGTTCTTTTTAAGAAGATTGAAAATAGGGGCCCACTCCCTTCTGGCTTGCAGGGTTTCTACTGAGAAATCAGCTATTAATCTGATGGGTTTACCCTGGTAGGTCAGATGCTGCTTATGCCTACATGCTTGTAGAGTTTTCTCTTTCATTGACTTAAGCTAGGTTAATTACAGTGTGTCTTGGTGATGCGTTATTTGAATTGAGTCCTTGTGAGGTTCAATGTCTATCTAGTAACTGAGTGCCTGAATTTCTGGCAAAGTTTGGGAAATTTTCTGTGATAGTATCTCCAACTAGAGATTCCATGCTTTTAGGCTATCTTCGTCCTTGGGGATACCCATAATTTGTATGTGCATATGCTTTTCATAGTCCCAAATCTCTCTTCTTTTTTGTTTCTTTAAATGACTGAGTTGCTCAAGAGTCTCATCTTTGGGCCCCGAGAGTCTTTCTTCTCCATGGCTTAATCTGTTGCTGAAACTTCTGTGTTTTAAAATCCCCTGAATGCCTCTTTCAATTCTTTAAGCTCTATTATATCCTTCCTGGTTTTGTCCAGATCCTTGGTGACTTTCTCTTTAATTTCATTGATTTCCTGAGACATTGTTTGCACTTCTTTTTGCTTATTTTCAACTTTCTCTTCATCTTATTTGCCATCCACATTCTAAACTCCCTTTCTGTAATTTTAGCAATTTCTTTATGGTTGGAATTCTCTGCTGTAGTGCCATTGTGATCCTTTGTGGGAGTTGATCCAGAGTTTTTGTTTTTGATTATCTCCTTATATTCTTTCCAACTCTGGCTAAAAAGGTTAAGATGATCCTAAATAGCAGTTGGAGACATTTCTGCTGGATTCAAATATGAAGCAGTCACTAGATGGTGCTCTAATATCAGTAGTAACAATACCTGCTAGATGTGTTCTCTGCATTCCCTTCTATAAGTAATATGCTGAAACCTGATCTCAGTTGACAGCTTGAGGTTGGAAAATTACCAGCAAGGTGGAACTTTTGGCTCTGCTTCAGTGAAGGAAGCCCTGGACTAGGGGTCTTGTGGGCCACGTGCAACACTGGGGACTTGAAGGTGATGTCACAGTCTTGAGGAAGAATCCAGATGCTCGAGGGTGGCATGTGGCATAATAAGTTTTCCTAATGAAGCCTCAGAGCCTGGGCTGGGGAGGGGATTGAGACACAGTGACCAATCTGGACTCAGAATAAAGAAGGTCAGTGGGAGAGAGTAGGATTACTTCAATCTGGATGTTGGAGCAGGGGACCTGCAGGAGGCAGCCACTTAGGCCTGAAGGGCAGAGTTTGAGCTGGTCACATGGCAGGTTGAACTGCAGGTCCTTAGAATGCTCAGATGCCATGTCAAGTGGGGTTGACATGGGCACCTGCAACTCTAGGGTCACAAAGGTCTTAACGTTCCTCCTAAAACCTGCCAAAATGGAGCTAGTGACCTGTTAACTCCCCAGCTGGGCCTCTATCTTGTCAGTACTGTACCCAGATCTTCCTGCACTCTATGAGGGAAGTGCTTAGTTTCAGGTAACCAGCTTTGGCCTATAGGAGCCAAGAGCTGATCCCCTCCCTCAGCCCACCACAGGTCCAGTGTGGCACACCCGAGTGGTTCAGGATGGCACCAGTCACTACCTGTTCCCTTCCACATCTGCTATCTGATAAGAAAACTGCACAGAAATCAGGTCAGTCCCCAGACTAACCTGGCAGGGAATTGCAGGAGGAGCTGCTGGCCACCTGGCAGCTCAGATTGCACAATGATCCCCACATGCAGTCTCCAAGTTTATGCTATACATGTCCCCATCACTTCCTTTGTTATCTTCCTTTCTTTTTTTCAGATCCTGGTGTCTTGCACTGTCTGTGACTTCATAACACTGTCTGAGTGGAGGAATCCAAATGGTGGACACTGCCTGTGGTTCTCATCACTTTTCTTGGGAGAGATTTGTTGAGAGGCTGCTTCTAGTCTGCCATTTTTTTCTTCTCCTATTTTGTAGATTTTTTGCTCCTTTCTTCCTGTCTTCCTTTGAGATTGGATGATTTGGGGTAATGGCATAATCTGATTTTTTTCTTTTGTTTTTTGAGACAGAGTCTCACTTTTTCACCCTCGGTAAAGTGCATTGGCATCATAACTCACAGCAACCTAAAGTGCATTGGCATCATAACTCACAGCTCAAGTGATTTTCTTGCCTCAGCCTCCCAAGTAGCTGGGACTAGAGATGCCTGCCACAATACCTGGCTATTTTTAGAGATAGCGTCTGGCTCTTGCTCAGGCTGGTCTCAAACCCATGAGATCAGGCAATCTGCCGGCCTCAGCCTCTCAGAATGCTAGGATTATAGGCATGAGTCACCACACCTGGCCTCTGATTTCTTTTTACCTTTTGTGTATCTGCTATGTTTTTGGTTACCACATGGCTTGCATCTTACAGTTGTAATAGGTTATTTTAAGCTGACAACTGATTTCATACAAAAACTCTGCACTTATACCTTCCCTCCTCACATTTTGTTTTTGATGTCACAATTTACCTCATTTATATTGTTTATCCCTTAATAAATCATTGTAGCTATTATTGTTTGCCTTCTAACCATCATAGTAAAGTGACTTATATACCACCATTAAAAGAGTAGTCTGCCTTTTCCTATGTACTTTTTCCAGTGAGTTTTCTTTGTTTTCATATTATTATTTAGAATCCCTTTATTTTAGGTTGAAGAACTCCTTTTAGCATTTCTAGTAAGGCAGTTCTGGTGGTCATGATATCCCTCAGCTCTTCTTTGAGAAAGTCTTTATCTCATCTTCTTTTTTTATTATTATTATTAATTTTTTGCGGTTTTTGGCCAGGGCTGGGTTTGAACCTGCCACCTCTGGCATATGGGGCCGGCACCCTAATCCTTTGAGCCACAGGCGCCACCCCTCATCTTCATTTTTGAAGGATAGCTTTGTAGGGTAAAGTATTTTTGGTTGTCAGTTTTACTCTTTCAGTACTTTAAAAATATCATCCCACTCTCTCCAGTCTATAACGTTTCTGCTGAGAAATCTGATAGATGTACTGGAGTTCCCTCGTATGTGGTATGTTATCTTTTCTCTTGCTTTCAGGATCCTCTTTGTCTTTGATTTTTGACAGTTTGATTTATAATGTTTTATTGTAATTTTGTTTGGGTTGGATCTGATTAGACACTATTGAGCTTCCTGTACCTAGATATTTGTACCTGTCCCTAGACTTGGGAAGTTTTCTGTCATTTTTAAAAAATAAGCTTTCTTCCATCTTTTTCTCTGCTCCTTTGGTACACCCATGGGTATATACATGTATTGGACATTCATGATAGTCTGGATCTAGTGGCCACAGGAGCCAGCTCAGCCAGCCCTGAGGCAAACTTGAAATAAAGTCCATAGGACCAGAGTGAAACCTGCAGCCATTATTTTATTTTTTCTTTACACTCCTCCTTTATATATTATCAACATGCTTAAAGTTGTCCCAAAGCTCACTAGTATCATTTATTTTGTTTCATTGTTTTCTCCTTCAGTGCTTCATGGATAGTTTCTATTGGTTGTGCCTTCATATTCCTCTAATTTTTCCTTCTGCAATGTTTAATCTGCTGTGAATTCTATCCAGTATATTTCTCATTTCAAACATTACAGTTTTCATTTCAAGAAGTTTTCAGTTTTTATGTCTTCCATTTCTCTGCTTAACATGTTGAATCTTTTCTCTAGCTTAGACATATGACATATAGTTTATTCTAGCTCTCCTAATATCCTTATAATCATAATAATTATAATAATAATTTTATCACCTGTGTTATTTCTGGATCATTTTTGATGGATTTTTCCTCATTATTATGGCTCATAGTTTCCTATATCTTTTCATGCCTTGCAATTTTTATTAAATGTCACATTGTGAATTCTAATTCACAAATTCACAGTGTGAATTTTACCTTGCTTAGTTCTAGATATTTCTGTATTCCTGCAAATACAAAAAAACCCCTGTTAAGTTGATCACCAAAAAGACTGTAACTGGTCAACATACATAGGAAGTCAATAGAAGGAGCTAGGCCTACTGTGCTGACACATACATGTGGTACATGTCCAGTCTATGAAAATTAAGTAAATTTAAAGAGGTGGTTAATGTAGGGAGGTGGTCAACAATGGAGGTTCTACTGTATTCTAGGGCTTCATCCTATAGTTATTTTGGAAACAGTTTGCTCATTTCCTTTTTAGGTTAGGTGGGACCACAGTAGTGTTTAGTCTAGGAGAAATGTCCCACTACTGTAGCAAAACCCTTCAGAGTAGACCACCTTATGGATTAATTATGAGGTCTTCTGGTTGACTACTGAGAAGAGGAACTAGAGTAGTCTCCCCCTTATCCATGGGGGAATACATTCTAAGATCCCAATAGATGGCTGCCTGAAACCATGGGTAGGACCAAACTCTATATACATAATTATAATAAAGTTTAATTTACGAATTAAGCACAATAAGAGATTATCAACAATAACTAATAATAAAATAGAATAATTATACTATAATAAGTTATGTGGATGTGGTCTTATTTTCCCTCTACCAATACCTTATTATACTGTACTCACCTATTTTTTGGATCATGGCTAACCACAGGTTAACTGAAACCTTGGAAAGCAAAACTGCAGAAAAGGGGGTATTGTTGTATTCTCAGCTTCATGTAATTAGATTCTTACCCCTAATTCCATTAGGTAGTTCTGTTCATGGCTGTCGGTAGTTTCCTCACACATGTACACTGGTCAATTTTCTCCTGAATGTGTGTTTTGAGGAGGACCTTCTGCACACCTCTTCCTTCTTTGGTGTACAAACTGTAGTCATTATATTCTCCAGACTCCCAGTTCTATTTTGACAACTCAGACCATACGTTCTACCTGGGTTCCCTCACTGCCTGTGGCCTGGAAGCTTTCTCAAGATAATAAGTTGGGACAATTAAAATGCTCACATCTCAGTGATTACTGTCCTTCTCTAACTGATATCTAATGTCTTGAAAACCACTGTTTTATACATTTTGTCTAATTTTTTTTTTAGTTGTTTTAAGCTCCAGCAAACCTGGAGCCTTTTAGTGCTTTTATCTGACAGAGTCTAAGTTCTCTTCCCTCCTTCTGAAAACTCTCATTCTTTCAGAGAATTCAGGATTAAAGTACCTGCCCTGGTAATTTGGACCAGTTTTACTTTAGGCATCATGGTAATAAAGTCTCTCACGAGCTCATTTCTCTGGCTCATCTTGTCCATGGGCATATTCTGATCTCCCCTACTGCGGAGCATGCCAAGAGCCAAAACACGGATTTAAATTTTGGGTAGGAAATTCTTCATCCAATAAACTTTAGATTTCTCTGGACAAGGTACAGGGAAACTAGTTCTTACTCAACTAAATCTCAATACTGAGGAATTCTGGGAAGATGGCCAACTGGTAGCAACCCTCGGCAGAGGCTCTTGAGCAGAGGAAGAAAAACTGGGCAGAATTGGACCCTGGAAGCCAAAGATGGGGAGTTGAGCCAAGAAAGAAGTTCAGCAAGCTGTAACTCCAAGGAAGAGCATTCAAGAAAACAAATTACAGGTACAAAGCTTATTGACTAGAGGGTGGGAGATCCCTCCCCTAAGCAGGAGGCCTGCCGCAGGCTATATGCGAAAGAGCAAAAAGGGAACAAAAGATCTCTCATTTTACCTCACTGGAGAGAGCCACTAAATGCCAGGTCTCTTTCTCCAGGGAAGTCCCACTTAGGAACCTAGACACTACCCCACCAGGCATAAAATTGAACAGATATTTTTCCCCACAAGTCCAAACTACTAGTCCACCCTTTGCCCCTCCCATGGAAGTCTGAAGTTCTGCCCCCTGCAGAGCATAGAGTGTTTGGTCTTGTCCTGAGAGACCTGGGCATAGTATGGACCGCCAACCATCAGGATGGAACTTGTGACTGACGGGGAAGAAAGAGGGTATGGGAAGAAAGGGATACTGGTGGGAGGAGGAGCAGTCCCCTGGTTATGACTATGCCCGGCCAGTGGTAATGCTGACCCTCGGTTCAGGCTGTGTCTGGCGGGATGGGGTGCAGAACTCCCAGCTCTGATGGCACCCACAGCAGGAGAGTGGTTGCCCCATGTGGACTGAGTTTGGCAGACAGGGCTGGCCCCTGCTAGGCCTGCGAGCAGAGGCTTACTGAGTGTGAACCAAGACCTGAGGGCTAAAACGTGCTCCACTGCCTCCAGCAGAGCTGGTGAACAGAGGCTTACCAGGTGAGGACCGAGACCTGTGGGCCGAGTGTGGTGCTCGTCTCTAACAGAGCCTGCAAACAGAGGCTTGCCAGGCAGTGGACTGAGACTGGCAGATGGGGCGTGGTCCCCTGATTCCAACTGGTCTGGCAAACAGAGGCTAGCTGTGTGTGGACTGAGACCAGAGGGCAGGCCTGGTGCCCTGACTCCAACAGAGCCTGCAAACAGAGGCTTGCCAAGCAGTGGACTAAGACTGGCAAAGGGGGGCATGGTCCTTTGACTCTAACTGGTCTGGCAACAGAGGCTAGCTGTGTGTGAACTGAGACTGGTGGGCGGGGATGTTGCCCCTGCCACCAGCTGGGCCTGTGAGCAGAGAAGCATACAACAGTCTGGACTGAGTCTGGTGGGTGGGAGTGTGGATCTCTGGCTCCAATTGTTCTTTGAATCCCTTTGCCCTGAATTGTTCTTGAATCCCTCTCTGTTGGGCAGGGTTTGCACTACCAGAGACAATTTGGTTGGAACCCATGGTCTGGGGCTGTCCACTCAGGGACATTCTAAGGTTGCCCTTTGAAGTTCTGTAGTAGAAAAGAACTGAAGGGTGGGGGCTGGGCACCACAGCTGTTTGTATCTTTTCACAGTCGAGATTTAAATCTAATAGTGTGATTTCTTAGGATAGGGTAGAGGTTGGCTGATACCAAAACAGAGCTAGCCTGCACTATCTCACCAAGTAGGTCCTCAGAGTCTCCGACCAAACCTCTCAAAGGGGCCTTTGTAAGGTTGCAAGAGATAAGCCCCAATTACAAAGCATGGAGCTTTGGTAAGGGGCTATCTCTACTACCTGGGAACCCCAATTCAATCTCACCCTACCAGTTCTAATAACCAAACAGTGGAAAAATAAACATAGTGTGGACCCAACAGAAGAACTCTGGCAACATGAATAATCAGAGTAGATCAAAACCCCCAAGAAATGAGAAAGGAGATACAACTGAAGATGCCATGCATAGACAAATGGCAGCAATATCAGAAATTGAACTCAGAATATGGATTGCAAATAAGATAAATAGAATGGAAAAAAAGATAGAAACTCAATTCCAAAGTGTAGTTCTAAAGTTGTCTCAAGAAATTAATGAATTCAAAGCCCAAGTCACCAAAGATATGGACATAATGAGAAAAGAGCAGAGCTCAAGGAAATGAAAAAGTTAGTTGAGGAGCTCCAAAATACAGTAGAATCCCTTAGTAATAGAGTTGACCAGGTAGAAGAAAGGATTTCTGAAACAGGACAAAGCTTTTGAATGTTCCCAAACACCCAAAGACGCAGACAAATGGAGAGAAAAAACTGATAATTCCCTGAGAGACTTGTGGGATCACTCCAAAAGATGAAACATTTATCTTACAGGAATTCCTGAAGGAGAAGAGCATGGTCCTAAAGGTACAGATTCTCTACTCCAAGAGTTTTGGAGGAGGATTTTCCAAACATTGCAAGAGATACAGAACTTCAAATAGCAGTTTCAGAACCCCAGCAAGACTCAATCCAAATAAAGCATCTCCTAGACACACTGTGATTAACTTTGCCAAAGTTAAGATGAAGGAGAAAATCTGCAATAAGAAAAACATCACCTACAAAGGAAGAAATATCAGAATAACTGCAGATCTCTCAGCTGAAACGTTTCAAGCCAGAAGATGGTCATCAACCTTCAATCTCCTAAAACAAAACAACTTCCAGCCCAGGATCCTCTATCCAGCTAGACTGAGTTTCATTTGTGATGGAGAAATCAAATACTTTAATGACAGACATGTTGCAGAAATTTGCCATCACTAAACCAACTCTCCAGGATATTCTCAGACCCATCCTCCACAACAACCAGAGCAATGCTCTATCTCCAAAGTAAACTCACCCAGAAATTTTATGAACAAAACCCAACTTTCACACTGGTGAGATTAACATTGTCCACTGGATATCTAAAAATCATGACACCCAAAACACAACCAGGCTTATCAATTCTCTCAATTAATGTGAATGGTTTAAATTGTCCTGTAAAGAGGCACAGGCTGGCTGACTGGATACATGAACTTAGACGGGATATCTGCTGTGTACAAGAATCTCGTCTTAAAGGATAAAAATAGACTCACGGTGAAGGGATGGACTACAGGCAAATGGAAACCAGAAAAAAAGCAAGGGTTGCAATTTTAGTAGCAGATACAATTAGCTTTAAACCAACAAAGATAAACAAAGATAATGAAGGTCACTACATATTTGTCAAGGGAAACACTCAACATCAAGAGATTTTGATAATTAACATTTATGCACCCTACCATAATGCTCCTCAATTCATAAAGCAGACCCTATTGGATATGAACAACTTGATATCTTCCTGCACTATAGTAGTTGGACATTTTAACACTCCTTTGACAGTTTTGGATAGATCCTCCAACAAGAAACTGAACAAAGAAATATTAGACTTAAACCTGACCCTGGAACAAATGGACCTTACAGACCTCTACAGAACATTTCACCCTAATAAAACTGAATATACATTCTTCTCATCGGCCCACGGGTCATCTTCCAAAATAGATCATATCCTAGGACACAAGTCTAACCTCAGAAAATTTAAAAGTATAGAAATTATTCCTTGTATCTTCTCAGACCACCATGGAATAAAAGTTGAACTCAACAGGAATGGGAATCTTCATACTCAAACAAAGTCATGGAAGCTAAATAATCTTAAGCTGACTGATAGCTGAGTCAAAGACAAAATTAAGAAGGAAATCATCAAATTTTTGGAACTAAATGATAATGAAGACACAAATTATCAAAACCTGTGGGATCCTGCAAAGGCAGTCCTAAGAGGGAAATTTATAGCATTGGAAGCCTTCATCAAGAAAACAGAGAGAGAGGAAGCCAATAACTTAATGGATCATCTCATGCAACTAGAAAAG
>CAUYON010176574.1:0-12466 GCA_963573935.1 Arctocebus calabarensis
AAAAAAAAAAAAAAATTTTCCAACTTAGCCATTTCTTCATCATTAAATGAGGTTAAGCACTTGTGTTCAAATATGAGACCCTCTGTTTACTTGCTATGTGACCTGGAATAAGTGTCTTCACTTCTCTGTGCCTGCAATTTCTGAAGTGTCTAAGGATAAGCATCAGTCTACTGGAACCCAGCACCTAGAATGGTGTCTGGGATTCAGGCTGACCAATAAATGTTAGCTGCTATTGGTAAGAGTTTGCCTTTATTACAGATGTTTGACAACTATTGAGTACCTGCTAAGTGCTGGACACCATTTAGGTTCTGGGGACACAGCAGTGAATAGGACAAACACAAATCCCTGCCTTTGTGGACTTGACATTTTGGTAGTAGAGACAGACAATACTTAAGTATTGTGTCAGGCAAGGTTCCCTGCTGTGAAATGTGCAGCAGGGGAGGCGAGGGAGAGAAGCTTTTCTAGACAAGGTAGTCAGGGTGGGCTTCTTGGAAGAAGTGGCATGTAAGCAGAAACCTGAAGGAGATGAGCATCTAGGCCTAAGGAACAGTTCCCAGACCTGAGGCAGAAATGTATCTGTCATATTGAAGGAGCTGCAGGGGAACTGGGGCGGGGAGGGAATCTGGGAACTATAACTCACGGGAGAGGGAAGAAATGACATCAGAGAGTGCACATATCAGGAAGGCCATGAGGAGAACTTGGTTTTTATTCTGCAGAAGCCAAGAGTTTCTGAAAAGAGACCTTGTATTTTAGCAGGATCCTTCTCCTATAATGGGAACACTGCATCGTAGAGAAGGGCAGGACTAGCCCAGGGTCACCCGCAGGCACCCAGCTCTCCAGCCAGGCCAGAACCTCAGCAGGGCAGGGCTGCCTGGGAGAGCAAAGTGCAGCCAGGGTGGGGCAGCCACAGCCCTCGGCACCTGGCCAGAGTCTGCCTGGGGTGTGGGTGGCAGGTGTGGGTGAGGCCTTAACCCTGCCTTGCCAGGGGCAGCAAGAGCCAGAAACAGCCCCTGGGGCTTCACATGTCTTAAAAGGGCATCTGGCATTTGGGCCATGCCTTGTGGTTCAGACTGACTGGGGAGCCAGGTGGCCTGGATTCAAATCCTCAACTTTACCCCTCATGAGCTGTGTGACTGTGGGCAAATCACTCAACCTCCCTGGGCCACTGTTCATAGTTCTTCATCTGTAAAACGAGATGAAAATCTCCCATCTTGAATGACTGCAGGGAGAATAAAATGAATGACTCTGGGGAAAGGACTCTCTCTGGGGAGAGTGCCTGGTAAGAGGGAGATGTCACAATGATGTAAACTTGGGGGTGCTAGGCTCACCCCTGTCTATAGACCTGGAGCTGGATCTGCTGAGGGGCTTCCCACGTCCTGACTTTCACAGCATCAGCATTATACCCAACCCCATAGTCCTGGTAGAGGCAGCCTTTTGGGGGTGGTGGTGGTGGTTATAATTTATGTCCCCGGAAACCTCTGACCACCAACTTCCTCTTTTCAGGAAAAAGTCCAATGGGGGTAGGGCAGGGCGGAGACTATGCTTCCCCTCTAGTGTGACCTTGGGCAAGTCACTTCCCATCTGAGTTCCTGTCTGAGCCCCAGTTTCCTCACTGGGGGAGGGGGAATTGAACCTCCCCACAGGGTTGGTGGGGAGTCCTGAGGGCTGAGGGATGAAGCTGTCCAGGGTTCCCTGAGATAGATGCTGACAGTTACTGAGTGCTCAGTATGTGCCGGGTGCAGTAGCAACTGCTGTAAGGGCCCAGACTCATTTACTCCTCCCCATTGCCTAGGGAGATGGGGACTATCATTTTCATAATTTGTAAGTAACCAAAATAAGTTCTTAAGTGGTAAGGTCACTTGCCGGAGTCACATGGAGTAGGTGGCTCAGTGGAGATTTGAACCCAGGTCCGTGGATGTGAGATCCTGAACTGTGACCCAGTTTTCTCACTCCTCCCCTACAGCTGAGGCTGAGTCAGACAGTGTTCCTCCAGGAAGTCCCAGGCACTAACGGCTATTCAGGTGCTGCTTTGGGGCACCCCTAGACTCGGAGCTCCTTGGTCCTAGTCCTGGGTTTCCCCTGTCTGGGAATGAATGTTTCCCACACTGGACTGTTGCCCCAGGTAGATGGTGCTAGGTCTGTCAGGGTCTTCACACCTAGTTCTACCTGCCATGGGCCCAGTACAGAGCCTGAATGGCTATTAGTGCCCTAGGGGTTACGTGGATGGATGGGGAGCAGGGGCTCCCTCTGGAGAAAGAGCCCAGTGTTCAGAATCAGTCCCTAGCTTGCAACAGGCCTCAAACCAGTTCCCCTCAGCTTCCTCCTCTGACCAGAGCCAGGAGCAGGGTTGGAGTGGGTGTCCAAATACCCTGGTAGAGATAGGGAAATTAAGCCCAGGCAGGGGCTGTTCTCTAGTACAGCTTGGGGCTCCTGCCTTACTCCATATTTAACTGCAACTTCTTCCCCAGTGCTGGCCTCTGTGTCCATCCATCTGCCTGTTTCTCCCTCTTTCTATGTCTGTTTCTTCCCCACCTCCCCTGCCCGGCCATCTCTTTTTCCCTCACCACTCTGTCAATGTGTCTATCTCTTTCCCCTTTGTTGATCTGACTCTCCCTTTCTCACCTCTCTCTCCACGTCTGTTTTTTCCTCTTCCTGTTTCTTTCTCCCCATCTGTCTATCTCACATCCCCTGTTTGTGTATTAGCCTCTCTCTCCTGATCTGTGTTTCTTTCCTACTTTGTCTATCAGGGTCTCCCTCCTGCTCTCTGTCCAAGTAGCTCTCTGTGTGTGTCTCTTTCCTGCTCCCACACTCTGTCTTTGTCCCTTTGAATCTCCCAGGGAGACCCAGATGACCACCAGCCTCCCTTTTTCTTTCCCCTCCCACAGTGAGACAGTTGTCTGTTCCAGCCGGGCTACTGTGATGCTTTATGATGATGGCAACAAGCGGTGGCTGCCTGCCGGCTCAGGTCCCCAGGCCTTCAGTCGCGTCCAGATCTACCACAACCCCACAGCCAATTCCTTCCGGGTGGTGGGACGGAAGATGCAGCCAGACCAGCAGGTACTGCCTCCCTCCGTCTCTCCCTCTGTGTGGCTTGAGTCCCTAGCCCTGTGCCTGCCACCCCTTACCCTGTTCCCCTTCTGCCAGGTGGTCATCAACTGTGCCATTGTCCGGGGTATCAAGTATAATCAAGCCACCCCCAACTTCCATCAGTGGCGTGATGCCCGCCAGGTCTGGGGCCTCAACTTCAGCAGCAAGGAGGATGCAGCACAGTTTGCTGCGGGCATGGCCAGTGCCCTAGAGGCATTGGAAGGTTAGAAACATTGCTGGGCATGGGGCAGGCTGCTACAATACTATTCTGGATCTCATCTGTAAAATGGACCTAATTCATTACTCCATGGAAAATGCTCTTGAGGTTTTTTGGAGGGAGGCTCCTGTGTCTTCCTTGTGCATCCATGTATAAAGGCACAATTCCTGAGAATTTTATACATGCACATTCCTGTGGGATTACCTCCTAGATCAAAATATCAATATTTGCAGTCCCCAAAAGGCTCCATGTGTCCTTTCTCCAGGTACCCACTGAAAAAGTCTACAGTTGGTATTTCTTAAACCTTAATGTGTAGACAGATCATCCCAGGGTCTGACTGGGATTGAGACTTGTACAGGTGGGCTGGATGGGGCAAGACTGTATTTTCAGTGTCCTGGTGCCACTGAGGCTGCACGTCCACAAACAAGACTTTGAGTTGTGAGGCTTAACGTGACTGCTATAGAGCTGAACATTAGGGCAGAGGCTTTTCCTTCTAGGGCAATTTCAGTGCTAGTGGGGAAGGGGCTTGCTCATCTGGGGGTGCACAGAAAAATACAGTAGGCCTTTAGGTCCCAGGGGCTGAGATGCAATGGGTTAGGTGAACAAGGGGCTCATAACCTTGGATGGGAGTACAAGTGGCTGTAATGGTGGTTAAGACACTGGATATTAGAATCAGCCTGAATTCTAGTCGTGTTCCTAAAAATTCCACATTATAGGACTTTGGGGCCAGTGATTGTCTCCTGGGCTTAGCTTCCCCACCTGCGATGATAGCACCTACCTCATGGCAAAGGAAGCTTGGCGTAGTCCTCACCTACGCCTAGAGTGTCTGGGTCTCAGGAAGAAGGAAGTGAGCACCTCTGGGCAGAATTCTTGGGAGGCCTGGGATTGCTGAGGGAAGTACCAAGGGGCAGAGCAGGGTTCCTGAGCTGACTCATCCTTTTTCCTCTCACCTTCCAGGAGGTGGGCCTCCTCCACCCCTAGCACCTCCCACCTGGTCGGTCCAGAATGGCCCCTCCCCAGAGGAGGTGGAACAGCAGAAAAGGTGGGGCCCGGGCCCTGGGTGGGGAACCTTAACCACTACCAGAGTTCTAGATGTTCCAGAATCCCTTCAACATTCAGCTTCCAGAATGATCCAGCTCCCAAGAGATTAAAGTTCATAGCTTTCAGAAACCCCTCACCTCCTAGCAAGAAACTCTTGACACTCAAGAGTTGCAGAACCTAATGTAATGGCCCAGAATCCTAGTCTCCCAGATTCCCTAAATCTAGTTGTTGAAAAAATCTTGGACATGGCTAAGGACCCATAGCTCAGTGGTTAGGGTGCTGGCCACATGCTCTGGGGCTTGTGGGTTCAAATCCAGCCCAGGCCTTCTAACAAAAAAACTTGGGCATTTTGGAATTCAGATGTTCTTGGCAATTTAATAACTAGAATGCTGGAGTCTTGGTCTCTGCCCGTCCCTGCTCCCTGCCATCCATTTTCTCAGGTCCCTGGGGAAGGAAGGCTTGGGTGGGGATAGGGAACTGGCCTCACTGGAGACTTCTGAGAGAGGCAGCTAGGAAGTTGCAGGGTCCTTCACTGGCCATCCTTGGGGCCCTGACTGATGGCAGCTCCATCACCTACCCTCCTCCCTCCACCTCCTACAGGCAGCAGTCTAGCCAGCTGGAGCACTTGGAGCGTAGGGTCTCCAATGCAGGTGATTGCGGGAATGGCCAGGGACTGCCTGGAAGAAGGGGTTGGGTCTCCTTGGGGGGAGGGGTGGGCCATCTGGACATCTGGAAAATGAAGAAGGCCTCTTTCTCTCAGCAACCTGTTTTCTTTGTCTGTTTCAGGAGGCCCACCTGCTCCCCCAGCTGGGGGTCCTCCCCCGCCTCCAGGACCTCCCCCTCCTCCAGGTCCCCCCCCACCTCCAGGTCTGCCCCCATCTGGGGTCTCAGCTGCAGGACATGGAGCAGGGGGAGGCCCACCCCCTGCACCCCCTCTCCCAGCAGCACAGGGCCCCAGTGGTGGGGGTGCCGGGGCCCCAGGCCTGGCTGCAGCCATTGCTGGAGCCAAACTCAGGAAAGTCATCAAGGTGAGGGGCTATGAATGGCAGGGTGTGGGGTGACTGGGGCCCTGATGGAATAATGGGATAAAGTCAGGGTTGCCCGGAGGTGTTAGAGGACTGGGAAGCCAGGATCCCTGCCCCTAAAGCCCTCCTCTTCTTAATTTCTCCAGCAGGAAGAGGCCTCTGGGGGGCCTTTGCCTCCCAAAGCTGAGAGCAGCCGAAGCACAGGCGGGGGGCTCATGGAAGAGATGAATGCCATGCTGGCCCGCAGGTGAACTGAAGTACCCCAGTTTTTGGAGGGGGGCTCCTGTATCCTCATCACGTGGAAAGCCAGTTCAATATGGCCAGGTGGAAGGAGGCTCTGATTCCTGTTTTGTTTGGGTTTTGGGGGAAAAGTTTTTACCTTTAATAGCCAGACGTAGGATATAATGCTGGGGATTGTCATCTCTTAAGATGGGTGAGGTTGTAAAATCCAGAATTCTGGAAACTTGGGAGACATTGCCTCAGAATTCTGAAAACTGATTCCTAGAATTGCAGTGTTCTAAACTAGAATGTTATGATTCCCAAATGTAAGAACCGTGGAACCCCCCCCCCCATTGTAATTCTGGAACAGTAATCTCAAACTTTCTTTTTTCTCTTTCTCAAAGTTTTCTTAATAATCTGATTGAACTTCTAAAATAGAGTTTCCTTGGCCTTCCTGAACTGCAGAACTCTACACCCTAGAATCCACATTTCTAGAACTCTGAGAAGGGGGATTGCTGGGTGTCTAAGGGAAGACTAAAGCATAGTTTTGCCTTTACCTCCTGCAGAAGGAAAGCCACACAGGTTGGAGAGAAACCCCCCAAGGATGAATCTGCCAATGTAAGTTAGGAGCTCATTGGCCTATATACCATGAGAGTAGGGATGGGAGATGGGTGTGACAGGGCCAGGGTGGATTTGAACCTGGAGGAACCCAGCAGAGGTGTGGCTGGGGCTAGCTCATGGCAATTTTATTTCCCATCAGCAGGAGGAGCCAGAGGCCAGAGTCCCCGCCCACAGTGGTGAGTGAGCGCCTAGTCCAGCCACAAGAACTACAAATCCCAGGATGCCCTGTTCTCACATATATAAAGTTCCTCTTGGGAGTGTCTGCAAATAGTGGAGCTTTGCCTGTGGGCTGATGAGCTAGGGGAGAAAAATTGAATAGGGGCAGTCTTTTGCCCTTATCTTTCTGATTTGTTACTTGTACCGCAGAATCTGTGCGGAGACCCTGGGAGAAGAATAGCACAACCTTGCCAAGGTGGGCCGTCGATACCTCCCCCTTTCTCCCCTCCCCCATAAATAGTTGGACTTGCCTAATTTATTGGAAGGAATGCTGTGACCCCTGAAATGGGAGGCCAAGGAGGCAGATCTTCTAACCTCATATCTATCCCAAACCACACCAACTCTCCCAGGATGAAGTCGTCTTCGGGGATCACTTCCGAGGCCCACCCTTGTACGCCTAGCTCGAGTGAGGAATCAGAAATGGAGAGGGTGAAACAGGTAGCTTGGGCAGAAGGCTGGAAGTGAGGCTGGGAGCTAGAAAGGGGGCATAGGAAAGAGGAGATCTGGGTCCAAATCCTGCAACTGGCATGCAGAGTGATCCTAGAAGAGGTCTTGGAAACCTCCGTTTTCTTTCTTTCTTTTTGTTTTTTTTAGAGACAGCATCTCACTTTATCGCCCTCAGTAGAGTGCTGTGGCATCAACTCCTGAGCTTAGGCGATTCTCTTGCCTCAGCCTCCTGAGTAGCTGGGACTACAGGCGCCCGTCACAATGCCTGGTTATTTTTTGTTGCAGTTTGGCTGGGGCCAGGTTCAAATCCGCCACCTTTGTGTATGGGACTGGTACCCTACTCACTGAGCCACAGGTGCCACCCGAAACCTCCATTTTCTAGTCTGAGAAATGGAGAGATTAGATCAGGTCTGGGATGACCCAGACACACCTTTCCCAGTGCCTATGACAGACCTTACTAATCTACCAAAGCACTCATTCCCCATGAGTACCTTGAATCCATTTAACACACTGACACCAGCCATCTATCACCAAGTGGAGTTGGCAGGAAACCAGAATGTATTTGCCAGTCCTGGTACTGGACGTTCTTCAGTACTTTTCTTATGGCTCCAAGGATCCAGAATTCTCCCCTGGAATCCTCTAGTCACTGTGACCTTGACAGCATGTGGAGGTGTGGGGATAGGGGCAAGTCTCAAACCTGCTGGAGGCCTTTCAGTCAATAAGAAAAGGGGGATTTATTTCTATAAGTCCAGTTACCCCCTTGATTGGCTATACCTTACTGTTTTCAGGAGCTCCTGGAAGAGGTGAGGAAGGAATTACAAAAAGTGAAAGAGGAAATAATTGAAGGTAAGGTGGTTTGGGTTTTATTCTTTTTTGTTGTTATTTTTGTTTATTTATTTATTCATCTATCTTTTGAGACAGTCTTATTCTGACGCCCTGGCTAGAGTGCTGTGGTGGCATCATAGCTCACACCAACCTCTTGCTTCTGCCTCCCAAGTAGCTGGGACTACAGGCACCCATCACAATGCTCAGCTAGTTTTTCCATTTTTAATAGAGATGGGGTCTTGCTCTTGCTTAGTTTGGTCTTAAATCCTGACTTCAGGCAATCCACCCTCCTTCATCCTTCCAGAATACTAGGATTACAGGCATGAGCCACCATACCCAGCCTGGTTTTCATTCTTAAAAAAAAAAATTTGTTTCTTTTGGAGGAATCTAATCCCTCCCTTGGAAAGGAAGGGGGAAGAGACTCTGGCTCTAACCTCTGCCCTTTCTTTCCTTCCAGCCTTTGTCCAGGAGCTGAGAAAGCGGGGTTCTCCCTGACCACAGGGACCTGGAAGACCCATTTCTCCTTTCCGCACACCCCACCTGTCACCTTGCTTTCCCTGTCTCTATTTGACTTGGAATTGGCTGAAGATAACAAGGAATGCATCTCCCCTATTTCCTAACCCACTTGGAAAATTCCAAGGAGGGTGTGTGGCTTCCCTGGCACCCTGCCCACACCCATACTGGCTGCTGATTGGCTGGGGAAGCCCCCACCCTTTGCTCTCTTTGGCCCTTCCCCTTTGCCATCCCCTTGGGGCCGGTTCCTCTCCTGGGGATGTTAACCCCACTGTGAGGGGGAAGGAAGGAGGGAATTTCACATTCCCTTGTTTTGATTCACTTTAACGCTTAATGCCTTCAAATTTTTGTTTTTTAAAGAAAATATATATATATTTAGGTTTGGGGGGGGAAAGGGAAAGTTTTTTTTTTCTTTGGTTTTGATAAAATGGGGTGTGGGAGTTTTTAAATGCTATAGCCCTAGGCTTGCCCCATTTGGGGCAGCTGTTTAAGGAGGGGATGTCCCACCAGGCTGGGGAAACCTCCCACCCCAGGGACTGACCTTCCTTCTGGCTCCTTCCCCTTTTCTATGAGAAATTGAGATGCTGTAAGTTTTTGGAACCTCGGTTTTTTTGGGTTTTTTTATTTGGGTAGGTTTGGGGGTCCAGGCCATTTTTAACCCCTGGAGGAAAATGATGAGGGAGAGAGGAAAAGGGGAGGATACTTCTCCTCTCTCCCCTTCACCTTTAGCTTCTTGAAAATGGGCCCCTGAAGAATAAATCTGCTGGTTTTTATAAATGATAAGATCTCTCGAGTGATTTGAAGGGCCATTCTGATGAGCATGGAGGATTACCCTACCCTTGGTCCCTTGGTGAGAACCCCTCTCCCCATGGTCCAGATTCCTATTATCTTCCCCCTTCCCACCCACACAAGGAGGCCAGGGATACCCCCACTGCCTGGATAAGATCCACTTGTCTTGGCCTCCCAGAGTGCTAGGATCTTGGAAACATTTCCTTTTTTTTTTTTTTTTTTTTTTTAGAGATAGAGCCTCAAGCTGTTGCCCTGGCATCACAGCTCACAGCAACCTCCAACTCCTGGGCTCAAGTGATTCTCCTGCCTCTGCCTCCCAAGTAGCTGGGACTACAGGCGCCTGCCACAACGCCTGGCTATTTTTTGGTTGCAGCCGTCATTGTTACTTGGTGGGCCCAGGCTGGATTTGAACCCACCAGCTCAAGTGTATGTGGCTGGCGCCTTAGCCGCTTGAGCCACAGGCACCGAGCCTCTCAGAAACATTTGTAAGATGATTTCTTTAATCCAGAGCAACCTTTTATTATAAAACAGTTACAGTCTTAAGAAAAAAATAGCACTCAGAAGTCACATCCCTTAGGTAGTTGGGTGGGCTGGGTAGATAATACAGCCTGGTGAAATACTCTGTTAGGTTGGAATCTCAGGGCTGAGAGGCAGGTAGTCCCATAGTAGGAAGCCCTTACAGGAAGGAGGGCTGAGGAGGCCTAGGGGCCAGTTCAAAGGCAGGAAGTGAGATCCTGTGTACTCTGAGGAGCTGATGTGGGTGGAAGGTGGGGATGTGACAGTGACTTCTGACAAGATTCAGGTGGGTGTCTATGAGAAGCTGCTAAAGGGGAAGGTGAGAAAGGACAGTAATGTATGTCTAGGACTTGGGACAGGTAAATAGGGACTGAGAGGGGGAGCCAGAATGGATTAGGCCTAGTCAGGACCAATCTTTCCTCCCCAAAAGGCCACATCCTGCTGGGAGAGACCAGGGACCACAGGTCTGGGAGGACCCAGGACAGCCAGGCCAGTGGATTGTGCCATGGGCCAAAAAAGGAGCAAGTGCTTCTGTTGGAACGCTCCACTTAGGGAGGGGAGGACCCCAGCTGAAGGCACTAATGGGGGATTAAAGGCAGGAGCATGGGGTGACTCACTGGAGCTAATTCAGTCCAAGATTTACCCGTAGAGTGAGGTAGATGGGAGATGGCGTTGGGAAGTTTAGTGGCATTTTCTGCCTTTTCTTTCCAATGGTTTGTACCGGTGAAGAAGAGGTAGGGGGTGATGGGTGCAGTGGATGACAGCCCCAGGGGAAAAGTCCTGGGTCCACGTGAGTGGGGTAAGTGACAGAATGAGAGGTTGGCAAAATCCATGCACAGAACCCAATTTTGTTTTCTCTGGAGGAGTCCCTGCCAGTCCACCTAGTGGAGAGTAGGTGGGGTCCAGTAAGACAGGGCCTTCTTTCCTAAATGCTAAGCTAATGTGTCAGTGGGGACTAGAAGGGAGGGGTCCCTGCTGGAACCTTCCATCAGTGCAAGGGCGTCCCAGTGGAAGGTACCACCAGGCAGGTTAGTAGGAAGGTGACCAAACGCCCGGTTGGATCAGCTCCAGCCTATGATCCCTTCTATTGCCAAAAGGACATTGTTGTGTCAGCCAGGCCGATTCGGGATGGGACAGTGAGGGTAATAAGCCATGTGAACGACTTTGCTGCTCATACAACAGTCCGGTGCAAGACCCAGCCCCACTGTCTCCTACTCCTACGGCTCGGGCGCATCCTGGGGCGCAGGCACAGGGCCCCGGATGCAGAGCTGGGCACGCACCTCCTGCATCTGTGCACGCACCTCCTGTATCTCCCCACGCAGCTCCCCCAGGGCACCCTGCTGCAGCGCTGCCACCCGCACCTGCTCCTGCAGCTCCTCAAGCGCCAGCACCAGGTCCTCCAGTTCGTCCCGCAGCTCACTGAGGGCGACGAGCCGCTCCCTTTCCTTGCGTTTATGCTGCTTCTGGTGGCGCCAGTACTCCAGCATCAGGCAGCTGCAGGCTGTAGTAAAGATGATGGCTTCGCCCAGTAGCTCAGCACCCAGCTCCGCGGCCGCCTCCTCGTTCAGTGGCTTGACAGCCTCGGCATTGAAGCCCATGATCCGCATCTTGGCCCGCATCTCCACCCAGTGGTACACTGCGGGGAAAGGCAGGGGTCAGAGATCTTTTGCAGGGGAGACTCCTTCAGGCGCCGTCCCTCTGCGCCTTCATGTCCCAGTTGTAGCAACGCTGTCTAGGTAACCAGAATTGCCCGCAGTGCTAGGGAATCGGCGCCTTAAAAGTGCTGGACCTCACGCCCAGAACGCTCTAGGGGCAGCTCCCTCACCTAATAACTTTGGTGAACGTGAACCGCCAGCCAGTCTTTGCGTTGTTACAAGTTCAACATAATAGAGCTGATGCTAAACTCTTAACTCTAGCAAAAATAATATTCATCCATGGACACATGAGCCCATTGGGGAAAGCAAGTCTCCTCCAGCTCCTTAAGAAATGAATGTCTGAAAACATTTTTCTCTTTTCTTTCTTTCCTTTTCTTTTTTGAACCAGAATTTCACTCTATTGTCCTAGGTAAGAGAGTGCCATGGCCATGTTGCTGTGAGGTTGCTCATAGCAACCTCAAACTCCTAGGCTTTAGTGATCCTGCCTCAACCTCCCAAGTAGCTGGGACTAGACACCCCCACAATACCCCGCTAGGCTTTTTATTATTTTTTTTTTATTGTTGGGGACTTATTGAGGGTACAAGAAACCAGGTTACACTGATTGCATTTGCTAAGTAAAGTCCCTCTTACGGATCATGTTTTGCCCCCAAAAGCTGTGGCACACACCAAGACCCCACCCACCTCACTCCTTCCCTCTCTCTGTTCTTCCTTTTCCCACCCCTACCTCATTCTTTCTCTGTTTTCTATTTTTTTGGTAAAGGCTGGGTCTCCCTCTTTCTCAAGCTGGTCTCAAATTCCTGAGTTGAAGCAACCCACTTGCCTTGGCCTCCCAGAGTGCTAGGATTATAGGCGCCCAACCAAGAATCAGGGTCTTTGAGCCATTGCTGAGTTACATTTAGAAAAAAAAATAGAGGGCAGCACCTGTGGCTCATTGAGTAGGGCGCTGGCCCCATATACCGAAGGTGGCAGGTTCAAACCCGGCCTTGACTGAACAGAAAAACAAAAATAGCCGGGCATTGTGGCGGGCACCTGTAGTCCCAGCCACTTGGGAGGCTGAGGCAGGAAAATCGCCTAAGCCCAGGAGTTGGAGGTTGCTGTGAGCTATGAGGCTATGGTCCTCTACCAACGACGACAGCTTGAGAGTCTGTCTCAATAAACAAAAACAAACAAAAATCTCCCTATATATTCATATATATGAAATAATACTTTTAAAAAGGCATTACTTCTGTCAGACCCTATATATGGGTGCAGGTGTCAGGAAATTCAGGTAATAGACATTATTTAGAATTTAAAGG
>CAUYON010176577.1:0-24355 GCA_963573935.1 Arctocebus calabarensis
GATAGAGTCTCACTTTATAGCCCTTGGTAGAGTGCCATGGCGTCACACAGCTCACAGCCAACCTCCAACTCCTGGGCTTAGGTGATTCTCTTGCCTCAGCCTCCCGAGTAGCTGGGATTACAGGCGCCCACCACAATGCCCGGCTATATTTCTGTTTTGCAGTTTGGCTGAGGCCGGGTTTGAACCCTCCACCTTCGGTATATGGGGCTGGCGCCCTACTTGATGAGCCACAGGCGCTTCCCCATATACTCTACTCTTAATAGTTTTGACATGTTCCCTTGCGCTATGCACAATACGTGAGGTCCCACCAATTACCCTCCCACCCAGTTTCTCCCCTTCCTTCCCCTCCCCCTCCTCTTTTCTCCTTCATTCTGGGCTATATTTTCTCAGGAATCACAATGGTTCTTATAAAAAGAAAACTTAGATGCCACACCACATTAATATCAACAGGTGGTAATGAACAGACAGAATTTTCAAGAAGCTGCTAGAGTGTTCAAGTTTCTTTGGCTACCATGATTGAATTAAAACTACACTGAGCTAAATCTGTGGGTTTAGGACAGAAGCCTACTATGTAAATACTACAACAGTCGATACGTAGTATTTGCTATAGATAAAACCAATTGATTTGACTACATAAATTAAAAACAATACCGAAAATTGCACTTACAATTAAAATGTAAATGAGAAGTCATGAAAAAATGTTTTCAAAATAAACAATAAAATTCAATGATCTTACCACATAAAGGTTTTTTTAAATCAATAAGAAAAAAGAGCAGGAATTAAAAAATGGGCTAAGTGTATAGAGGGGATGCATTGAATCACCTTCAGTCCTTTTATTTGACTTGGTTAATTAAATCTTTAAAAGCACAGGATTAGTAGGCTGGGGGATCACGCCTGGAATCCTAGCACTCTAGGAGGCCAAGGCAGGAGGATCGTTTGAGCTCAGGAGTTTGAGACTAGCCTGAGCAAGAGTGAGACCTCGTCTCTACCAAAAATAGAAAAACTAGCATGTCATGGTGGTTTTTGGCTGTAGTCTCAGCTCCTTGGGAGGCTGAGGCAGGAGGATCACTTGAGCCCAAGAGTTTGAGGTTGCTGTGAGCTGTGAGGCCACGGAACTCTACCGAGGGTGACAAAGTAAGACTCTGTCTCAAAAAAAAAAAAAAAAAAAGCTCAGGAGTAGTAATATTCACTATTGACTGATGGTCTGTTTATATTCTGAGCTAAGCTTATTTTTCCAAATTTTTGCTCTGTTTTTTCTCATTGACTAATGTAAGAAACCTCCTTGTCATAGGTGGTAAAGCTTTCATAATATATCATATAAAAAACTTAGTTCATGGTGTCATTTGCAGTAGAGAAATTTTGATTTTTTATGTGATGAATACTTATCATTAACTTATGATATACTAACTTCAATTTATGCATTTTTACCCTAAATTTATTTATAACATGCATTCGTTAATTTTATCTAGATAGGACAAATAATCAAAATAGGAGAAAATGTCGATGTTGTGATTTTTGATGGCTTAAAATTTTTCTTGTTTTCTATAAATATGTATGAGGATCACGACAGACAATAGAAAAATTTGACAAAGAAGCCACAAGCCAGCAAAACTCAGGGGTGCCTGCAAGTTGAACTTGAGACAATGTTTGGCCCTTTTCTTTCACTATTAAAAGTTTAAAGGTAAAGAAACTATTAAATGTAAGATGTTAGAAAAGAAACTTAAAATTAAAGTGCAAAGAAAAAGAAAGTACAAAAGGTAAACACATACCTTAATATGTATTAAACATTTAATGTATAATCGATATTAATATATGTTGACTTTCAAACTTTTTACATATATGACCTATGTGTACATAAGCGTCTGTACATAATGATACATGTTACATATATAAAACCTCATATATACACACTCAGGAAAATAAAGAATAAACCACAAGTCAATGTTAGTGTGTTACTAATTCTTGGTTTTAAACGTTAAATAGACCAAGGTGAAATAAAATTATTTCTGAGACAAAAATAAATAGGTAATAAGACTAATAAATAAATCTAAATTCTGATTCTTTAGAGTTATAAGTGAATTTCTTAAAATTGTTTTCATAGCATTCCTAATTTGGACAAAACATGATGTAGAAAACAAAAGTTATTTTCTTTATTTTTTTAAATTTCAGAATATTACAGTGGTGCTACGGTACTAGCAAGGCATGGTGGTTTTTGGCAGCAGTCTCAGCGCCTTGGGAGGTTGAGGCAGGAGGATCACTTGAGCCCAAGAGTTTGAGGTTGCTGTGAGCTTTGGTCAGATAATTTGCTTTTGAACCCACTGAGTTAAAGTTGGGTGTGGCCCTTCCCCCGGGCACTGTGCCTGTTACGTGTGAATTTACCCTTCCCTCCCTCCTCCTCCCACCTGCCTGATTTTTGTTGAGTTTACCTCCATATGTGCATGTAATTATTGATCAATTAGTTTCAATTTAGAATTGAACACGTGTGGTGTTTGTTTTTCCATTCTTGCAATACTTCCCTTAGAAGAATGGTTTCCATTTCTATCCAGGTTGTCACAAAAGATACCAGATCACTGTTTTTGTTTGTTTTTTTTTTTAATGGCTGAGTAGTCCTCCATGGTATACGTAAGCCACATTTTATTAACCCATTCGTGCACTGATGAGTACTTGATTGTTTTCATATCTTTGTTATCATAAATCGTGCCAAGTATCTTTTTATACATGTATAAAATGTCTCTTTTTTTTCCTTTGGGCAAATACAGAATAGTGAGATTGCAAGATAAAATGGTAGGCCTACCTTTATTTATTATCATTATTATTTTAAATTACCACCGTATTTATTTATTTATTTTTGAAACAGAGCCTCAAGCTGTCACCCTGGATAGAGTGCTGTGGCATCACAGCTCACAGCAACCTCCAAATCGTGGGGCTTAGGTGATTCTCCTGCCTCCGCCTCCCAAGTAGCTGGGACCACAGGTGCCCGCCACAATGCCCAGCTATTTTTTGGTTGCAGCCGTCGTTGTTGTTTGGCGGGCTCGGGTTGGATTCGAACCTGCCAGCTCAGGCGTATGTGGCTGGTGCCTTAGCTGCTTGAGGCACAGGCGCAGAGCCTAGGCCTAACTTTATTTATCTGGGGTATCTCCATACACTCTGCATAAAAGGTGGTATTCATTTGCAATCCCACAAACAGTGTGTAAGAGTTCCGTTCTCTCCACATTCACGCCTGCATCTGTTGTTTTGGGGCTATTTGATAAGAGCTGTTGCCACTGGAGTTAGGGGGTATCTCATTGTGGTTTTGATTTGCATTTTCCTGATTAGAGACCTGGGGGTTGTTGCATGCGTTGGTTGGTTGGCCATTCGTATGCCATCATTTGGAAAGCTTCTTTTCCTGTCTTTTGCACACGTTTTAATGGGGATTGGTTGAGTTTGTCTTGCGATTTGCTTGAGTTCTCTGTAGATTCAGGTTATCAGTCCTTGATCAGATGGACAGCATGCAAATATTTCCTCCCGTTCTGTGGGTTGTCCATTTGCTCTATTGATTGTGTCCTTGGTTGTACAGAAGGTTTTGAGTTTGGTCAGATCCCATTTATTTTTATTTATTTTTTTAGAGACAGAGTCTCACTTTGTCGCCCTCGGTAGAGTAATATGGCATCACAGCTCACAGCAACCTCCAACTCCTGGGCTTAGGCGATTCTCTTGCCTCAGCCTCCCGAGTAGCTGGGACTACAGGTGCCCGCCACAATGCCCAGCTACCCATTCATTTGTTTTTATTCCCATCCATTTTCTGTATTTGCTTTGGGGATCTTCTTCAAAAATTCTTTGCCTAGACTGATATCTACAAGAGTTTTTTTTTTTTTTTTTAAATATTTTCTCCTCGAATTCTTATAGTTTTGTGCCCTGGGTTTAAGTCTATTATCCATCATGAATTCGTTTTTGTGAGTGCTGAGAGGTGAGGATACTGTTTCAGTCTTCTACAAGTGGCTGTGCAGATTTCCCAGCACCCTTTGTTGAATAAAGATTCTTTTCCCCAGTGTATGTTTTTGTCTGTTTTGTCAAAGATCAGACGGCAGGATGAGGATGGTTTCATATCTGCGTTCTCTGTTTTTGTGCCAGTAATAGCAAATTTCTGATATAGTTAGAAAGAAAATGAGGAAAACATTTCCTCCTGAAATGTGAAAAACAAAACAAAATATTATTTTAATAATAAATAAGCTAGAAATGTATATAAATTTGTTGGTTTTTAAGAAAACAGGAACTATTATCAAGAAACAATGCAAGTCTATGTAACTCTTGAACAAAATAATAAGATACAATTCTTTGAAGTTCAAAAGTTTACTTACAGCAACAACAACAACCAAACAAATCCCTCCCAGATGCTTTTATGGAAAGCATATTTTAAAAAATATTAACAGATTCAGAATATAGTTTTCCTAAAAGCACTGCCCAATTCATTTTACAAAGTTATAACTTTAATACTAAAACTAGATATAGTTTGGAAAACGGAAACCCAGTTTTGAGCAAAAACTAAAAATAGTGAATAAAATATGAGGGAAAAAATCAGGCCGTAGGATAAAAAAGTACAGACCCTGTAAGTTTTTTTTTTCCCATTACGTAATTATAATATGGTTTAGTGGCAGGAATAATTTTGATAGATTTAAGTTTATTAGATATATCAAGAGACAAAATTCACCTACGTCTTCAGTGAAATGGTTTATAGTGAAATTCAACACTCATTCCCAAGAAACAAGATTCAAAAATCTAACGTCTGTTAATATGATAGAAATTAAAACTTTTTTTAATCCAGAAAGAAGATCCCATTCCCAACCAATAGCTGAAAGTTGTTTTAGGATGAAAAACTAGAGGAATCTCTATTTAATATGAAAGGGCTCTGTCAACTCTGCCATATTTAACTTAGTTTTAAAATGTGGGCCAATGGAATAGAACAAAAATAATAAAGAGGGGTGACTATTTGAAAGTAGATGACCCTGTTATTGTCACTTACAAAAGACAGAACTGTCTACCTGGAGAACTGAAGGGAACAAACTGAAAAATTACTACACTGCCCAGTCAGCTAGAAAGCAAAATCTAATCCAAGTAAACATGTAAATAAAATGTTAACGGCTTTTCTACTTATCAGCGAGATAATGATTTTTAAAATGTCATATACATTAGCAACAAAATAAGAAAATATATAAGGTAAAGTTTGTAAGAAACATGATGAAAAAAGAATAAAGACTGTACAAAAATGTGCCGTGTTATGGAATTAAAATTTTTGCCAAAAATATAAAGTTACTAGTTCTCTTTTATCTAGAACTTTAGTGAGAGTCAAATGAAAATACCAATGGGGCTTTGGAGTGGGAGGTGCTTTATAAAATAGTTCTGCAATTCATCTGATACTTTAAGAACATTTTGAGGGAATAGAAGGACAGGGAAGGCATTTGCACCATTGGGAAAGTAACGTGTGATGACGTCCACGTAGCTTCAATATATTTCAACAGCCTGGTTTAATTGCAGGAACAGACAGATAAATCAATGGGACAGTACAAGCAGAGAAGAAGCAGGACCCGTGTAAATATGAATTTCATATAAGATAAATGTGCCATTTCAAATCAGCGGGGAAAAAGATGAAGAATTCAGGAAGTCAAATTGGGTCAATTTGCTGACCACGCAGAAAAACAAAAAATAGATCTTTACACCACCACGTGCGGTAACGAATTTCAGATTGATAAAATATTTAATATGAAATTCAAAACCACAGAAAGATTTTAAGAAAAGTACATGAATATTTATATGATTTCATGGTGTGCAAGTACCAAGAATGTACATGAGGGCAGAGTCCATAAAATCAGAGATCAGCCGACCTGATGATGCCAGAATGACAAAATTCTTCGTGTCAAAATAATCCTAAAAGAAACTTAATGTTAGACCGTAAACTGGGGGAAACTATTTTTTGCAACAAAAGCATTTAATATCCTTATTATATGAGTGCTTACAAACCAACAGTTAAATGACAAATATAGGAGAGAAAACAGGCCAAGAAAATTAGCAGAGAACTTTGTAACAAAGAATTACAATGGCTGAAGAAAGTAAGAGAAAAATGTGTTCAACCTCATTGTACATAAAGGAGTTGCCATTAAAAGAAATGATATACTTAATGCATTTTGCTCAGTGCCAGGATCGTAGGAAGTTCTAGCTTAATATTAACTCTTTGTGACTCAATGGTTACGGTAATATAAATACCGCTGCTGTCTCTTTCGGATGATAATGCATGTTCAATAGAGAAAGGGGCTATTCTGCTGGTAGAAGAATAAACTGATACACATCTAAAACGTGATTTTACCATGGATAACCAAAAAAGCACATTCCTTTCAATAGATTCTTCGCCATCTGTGGATTCTAGTGAAATCAAATGAACCCTTCTTTAGGGATTCATTTCCAGGATGTTCGTTACAGTATTGATTACAATAGCGCAAAGAAGATGGGTTGAAGTTCAGGAAAATCACGTGGTAGGAAATTATGTGGGGGTTGACAGTGATGTCCTAGAAAATAATTAACTGGCATGAACTCAGTCCCAGAATATCAGGTGAAGCGGACAGGAGGTTTAAACACGCGTTGATATGCACGGAAGGAATGTGGATAGGAATTGAAAAGTTAACAGCTTTCACCTCTGAGTGTGGGATCATGGGTGATTATTACTTCCTCCTGTGAATTCATCTGTGCCCATTTTTTGACATTTTCTATCATGAACAGGTAGCGATTCTGTAAACAGAAAAATACAAACCTCATTGGCAAATACTACTTTTCAGTTTTCAGAAGAAGACTCCTGGGAATTTGGAAGCTGAGATTTGGGGCAAGTGTACAGAATTTGCCTCGTAACCGCCCCGCTATGGCAGTCCTTGATGAACAGACATGATGGGGAACAGCTTACTGGGCCGAGTGGCGGGATCCAGGGGGCTGCCGGCTGCTGGAGGGGGTCAGGAAGCCTAATGGGTCTGGGCCACCCAGTGAGACTCACGGTCGTGGGGAAGCCCGGTGCATTTTTTTTTTACTGACCTTGCATCAATAGAGGAATTTCACTGTATCAACTCAGGGCTTGAGAGCAGTGCACCCTAAATGCTTCGCCGATAGATCAGGAATCAAAGGTAAACCCACTGACTGGAGGGTGGTGGCACCCAACGCAGGCACCTATGGGGCTGACTACCTGCATGATGGATTTACAGGTGTGTAAAACCCAAAACGTGCCACCTGGGCTCCTGCTCATTTTGCTTCTACCTCCCTTAGTTCAAAGTCAGCAAACAGAAAACAAGGGTTATGTTCCAGGCCCTGTGCCGAGATAGGACACACCCAGCACCGAGTCCAGACTCCAGTCCTACTCAGCTCCAATTTCTTCCCTCCAGAGGACACCTGAGCCATTCTTTACAAAATCTCACAAAGGCATAAATGTATTCATGATCTATGTATGTATCACCTAATTAAAAAAAATGCAAGTTGATCATGCCATTCTCTGGCTTAAGCCTGCTCAGATTTCCTATGGCCTTTAAAATAATAGTCCTGCAAAGCTGCCTGCAATCCACCCAGGCTTGTGACACCTGCAGCCCTCTGGCCGCTCCTCTGTCACCTCCCTCTCCCCACAGACAATTATCATATTTCCATGTTTTTTTTTTCTTAACAGCTACTGATTCTTCCTGTAGGAAGTCTTTGGCTTTATAAGAATTGAGTAGGTCTCCTAGCCACATGTTACATACAGCACCTTACCAAGGACTAAACTCCCAAGGTTTTGCTTCGGGATTTCCCATGAGTTGTCTCTTTCTCTTCACTGATTCTTGGTCTTGGGGTAGCGTGAGTACCCTGATCAGGACCGATCACAGCTTATTGTAGAGACTCAGAGTACTGAAACAACGACTGAATTAACGATTGAGCTTACGATGAGGAAGACAGTGTCTCTTTGCATAAGGCTGGTAAGGGAGACAGGAGAATGTGCCTTCAAGGGGTGGTCTTAGATGTACGCTGAATGGGCAGTTGTAGGGGAGGAGAGGTGAGTGAGCCGTTCTGTCTGAGAAAAGATGAGTCTGGGTGGTTTCCAGAGCAGGTGGAAGCCTCTCATCGTAACGTTAGCACTTGCCGCCACCCAGGCACACAATTAAAAATGGAACTGAGGGAACTGTTATGGGATAGGAGTTATATAACATTAGAAATGCATAAACATGAACTTAGAAATGAATAAACATTTACAATAGGTGCAGCAAGGCTCGGTGTGGTGGCTCACACCTGTAATCCCGGCACTCGGGGAGGCTGAGGCAGGTGGACTGCTTGCAAGACCCCGTCTCTACTTAAATATAGAAAAGCTTCCAGGTGTGGTGGTGGGCACCTGTATTCCCAGTTATTCGGGAGGCTGAGGCAGGAGGATCTCTTGAGCCCAGGAGTTTGAGGTTGCTGTGAGCTGGGATGAGACCACCGGACTCTACCCAGGGTGACAGGGTGAGTGAGACTCTGTGCCAGAAAATAAAAATAAAAAAGGAGCAGGCTGGGGTGAAGAAAAAAGTTGTTAGAGGGGAAACCCTAAAGGCGCCTTGCCTCCTTCCTGAGGAAGAGACCCTCGCCTTCCTCAGTGTGTTCCATCTGTCTACAAACTTAGGTGTGTGCTGTCACCTGTCCACAGACCTGGCTCACCCCGCACTGTCGTGTTCACGGTCTCTGTTTGCGCCCTGCTTTTCTGCTGCTGCTCAGTTTCCTTTTTTGGCAGCTGCCGGTGCAAAGTGCTTTAAGTTCTCCGGACCACTTCACCTGGAGAAAGCCCAGATCTGGAACTGGGTCTCTGTAAGCCCCCACGGGACGACTGGCGCCAGCTCTGTTAGCTGGGGCCCAGGGTGCAGGCCCAGCAGGACTGAGCTCTGGAATGTGTCACTGTGGCTCAGCCTCTGCAGGGAGGGCAGAGTTCCAGCGGAGGCACCTGCCATCTCTTCAGCGGCCTCCTGACAGTCAGGCCCGAGGGTGCAGCTGAACTTGGGCAGTGGGGGAGGCAGGGCGGGCTGGCCTTGCCCACCAGCGGCACCATATGGCCCACGCCTCAGTCTATTCCGGTCATGTCCCTCGGCTGCCCAGATGTCGCTGCCGCAATTACGGCCACAGCCGCAGGAGGTGGGTGGTTGTGGAGACCCTCTGGTCTCCTTAGAACTTTACTACTGTTGTTATAGCTTATCAGGACACGGGCCGCCTTCCGCTGCTCTCTTGAAAACGGCTGTAATTCCCATCCATCACGGGGCGAGCCAGCTGCTGCGGGGCAGCTGTCAGGGAGAGAGCTCTGTGGGCGCCCTCACATGCTGGCCCTGACCTTGGCTGGCAGCTCCAAGCCAAGTGACTGTCTTGAGAGGGCATTTGGGCCTCTCCTTTCCTCTTGACCGGGGGAGGGGGTGGGGGCCGAGGGCCTTCAGCTCTGTTCCTCGGCCCTGACTTGCTGGGGTCTTTTGCTTGTATCCGTGAACTTCCCAAGTGGAGGTTCAATGTGCAGGCTACACACAATCGTCGCCTCTTTTTCTTCCTTTTTATTACATCGTAGCTGCGTACATTAATGCAATCATGGGGTACGATGTGTTGGTTCTGTATACAATTTGAAATATTTTCATCAAACTGGTTAACATAGCTTTCATGGCGTTATTGTGTTCAGACCTTTATTTTCTGCATTTAGTAAGTTTCACCCATACCCTTCTAAGATGCCCCGTAGGTGTGGACTGCTTCTTACAACTTCAGTTTAGGGACTCGGTGCCTGTGGCTCAGCGGGCTAAGGCGCCAGCCACATACACCTGAGCTGGCGGGGTCGAATCCAGCCCTGGGCCCGCCAAACAAGAATGACGGCTGCAACCAAAACATAGCCGGGCGTTGTGTCGGGCGCCTGTAGTCCCAGCTGCTTGAGAGGTGGAGGCAGGAGAATAACTTGAGCCCAGGATTTAGAGGTTGCTGTGAGCTGTGACACCACAGCACTCTACCCAGGGTGACAGCTTGAGGCTCTGTCTCAAAAACAAACAAACATAAAAACCCTTCAGTTTAGGATTTTAAAATAATGTTCTTTCATTGTATAAAAGAACACTTTACTGTATAAGAGGAATACACAATGATAATTGAAATAAAATCAGATAATATTTATTGACTGTTTACTAAATTCCAGAAATTATGCTTATAACTTTGTGAAGATTATCTAATTTATTACTAAAGAATAAAATTATGAGATAGACATGTGATTTCCATTTAGTTAGGAGAGGTTATGTAACTTGTCCAGGGTCATGCAGCTGACCCCTAAGGGGCCAGATTTCAAAACTAGTGACATCTACTTTCAGGGTCCAGCTAAGTGCCTCATTTTAGGAAATTTAGAAAATAGAAAAAGTAGGGGAAAAAATCACCAGTAATTTCTCTTTACAAACACAACTCATTATTAGTTTGAGGTATTTCCACTGATTATTCTTCTGCTCATTAATTTCCATAACTGTGATTATATTGTGTAATCAATTTTGTCTTATTCTTTAAAAATGAATATTAGCACATAAATATTTTCTATCTTTTGGGTTTGCTGTCCTTTACCATTTCCCTTTTGTGGCTTTTTGGTTTGCGTCGAGTTTGCAAAATGACAAAGTAATGGAGTGATGTGTTTGTGTATGTGTGTGTGACACTACCCAGTTAGGCTCTTGTGCAGGTGTGTATGTGAAACATCTGATTTATTCTTGCAGTAACCCTACAAGGTGAAGAAATAATTCTCCCATCTTACAGATAAAGAAACTAAGGATCAGACAGTTAAATAAGTCACCCAAATTTACATAGCAGCAATTAGCGACGCCAGAATTCAAACACATAGCGTTTTGACAAAAGTCATGGTTTAGGCCATTAGTCTATACTTGGATTATAAAGCTTTTTCCATGTTATGCTTTTATTTTGGGGGTGCACTCCTGTAAGAGGAATTTGGGGCCCAAGGGGGTAATGATTCTCAACATGAGTTAGAGAAACTTCCATCCCATCCTGGATGTACTTCCCCCTTGCCAGCAGCCCCTTATCATCGAATCAGTTGGTGGGTTATCAGCAACCCCCAATTCTTAGTGGCTTGTGGCAATGTGACAATCTGAGTTTCCTGCTTATTTATGCTGCATGAGAATTCTGCGTCGGCTAGGCTTCCCTCCAGGTGTCCTCACCGTGGGACACTCCCTGAGCAGTCACCCTCTGGAATGTTGCAGACGGAACGGAAGCTCTGGGCATCTCCAAGTGGCAGCTAAGCCGTCCAGCTCGGAAGTGACAAATGTCACTTTTACTCACCATCCACTGGCCCGGACTAATCCCGTGGACCCGCCCATCCACGCAGAACCAGGAGGTGGAGTCCTTCAGGCTTCCTGAAGGAACAGAGAGCTGGAAACCTCTGGTGAGAGTCCCAGTGACTCACATGGTTATGAAAGTTGCTTGTTTGATAGTTGAAAATGGCAGCTTTAGCGGACACGATTTTCCTTGCTAAGTCTTAGTGTTTCTTCACATTTCCTTGGCCGGCCGGCCTTCCTCTTTTGTAACTTGTTTGTCCGTTCCTGGCCCGTTTATTTATCTGTGATATCTTAATAGTTTTCCCAAATGGTTTCCCGATGTGGTAACATCCCTAACTGGGTCTTCAGTGAGTGAAACCACATGGTGTCTCAAAAGCCAGTTTCAGATTTTTTTTAAACCTATATATATATGTATATGTACATAAATTACCCCATTAATTTACTCTTATCTTCCCGAAGAAGTGACCCAGAATTCATGTTAACTTCAAGTTTTATTAATTTCAAAGTTGGACTTCCCACTTTATTAATGAAGGGATTTCTGGAGTTTCAAGGGGCTTTGGCGTCTGAGTGTCAAGCTCTGCTGTCCTTTTGGGCTCCTTGCCCTCCCCAGCCCCACATCCCCCCACCCAGGCGTCTGCAGCCGTGTCGTTCCTGGAATACGCCTCCCCCAGCTGTACCCTCCCCACCCCAGGCTGGGAGGGATGCTCTGGGCTCAGAACAGCCTCCGAACTGGAATGCACCTGCTATAGCCAAAGCCAGTTGCCATAAAAAAGAGCCATTCTGGTGACATCCATCTTTCCCTTTTCTTAGTAGCTCCCTTACCCCGTGGTGGCCCATTCACCACGGTCACACACAACGAGACTTCAGGTAGGACACGAGGGAATATTTCATAGTTCATGTGTGTGAGAAAAATGCTGACCTTGCATGTGAGACATGTACGCTGGCAGATAGCATTGCAACGAAAAGGCTATGAGTAAAAGTGTGTCAGGGTAAGCATTTAAAGGGATTACTAATTAATAATAGATTCTATAATAAGGAGCACATGAATTTGGCAAAGATAATGGGGTAGCGTGTAAATGACAGAAGCTTGGGAAAGACCACACTGCAGAGTCACATGCACTGCGTTCACGAAGCTGTCCCAGCCTAGCTCCCTGCTCCGCAGATGACACTTGTGGCCTAGTGTGTGTAAACAGTGATCATGCCTCTGTTACCTCCACCAGCTTCATCCCTTCACTCTTCTATTTGTCCTATGCAGGTCCTGGCTCACTTTTTATCCTGCATTTTCTTTGTTCAAAGTCTCACTTTCTCTCCCGGATGGCTATGTATTTGGACGGGCAACTGGCTTTGGCCTGTAGCAGGGGCATTACTACTTAGAAAGTGTCTTTGCGTAATATTTATCCTCTAACCGGCTCCTCACAACAGCCCTTCCATTTTACAGGTGAATTAAACGAGGCTCGGACTTTGTCAAATGCCATCCAGAGAGTCCTGGCAGAGATTTTAACTCAGGAACATGAACTAGCAACCCACGTGTTGCTCCTGCTCCTGTAGGATCAGGAAAGAGTGTTTGGGGTTTCTCTCCCATGGCCCTGGGTATGGGACAAGGCGGAGTGGTCTGGGCTTTCCTCCCACGGGAAGGTGCCTTCTGCTGCTACACAGCCATAATAGCGTGCAGTGAAGTTACATTTAGGCACTTGTTGTTTGGTGTGTTACCACTTTTGTCCCCCTGGGTATAACAGTGCACAGGACCTTGCCCCGTGTGAATTGTGGATTGCAATGTGTAACTCACCTTTCCAGGCCCCAGGAACTAGGACAGACCTCCCACACAGCCTAGCTCACCAGCCGCCCACGAGCTGAATAAAGCCTGTTACACCTGACCTCCGTGCCTCAGTTTCCCTCCAGTCTGGCTGAATTAGAACCCTGGCATTGCAGATAGCTCAGTAAATGTGCGTGGGCTGAATGAACAATTAGCACATTCTTATTTCCGTGACTTTGTTCACGGCACACCTTCCCATAGACTAATTTTTGTGGCATTTTCCACTCAGAGGTTTGAGGACTACTGAGAATTCCACTGATTTCCTAGCATCCTCGCTGGGGACGCACGTGTCACTACTTATCAGTGGTCCTCTTTCCTTCTTTCTTGACATTCTTGTGGGAGAGTAGCTCTTGGGAGGAGGGCGTCCTCCTCCAAGGAAGCCTGGCTTGACTGGAGGCGGAGGTGGGAGCAGCATAGAGCTTCCAAGACGGCCTTCTGAACTGTGCCTTGAAAGCTCATTGAATGGTCCAGCTACGTCCTCAGAGTAGTCAAGAGCACATTTTATGTGCAAAGACAGAACATTGAAGAATGAACTTTTTAGGGTGGGGCTATCGTTACCCCTGCTGTTTTCTAAACCAAGGGAGACACCCCGAATGTATAGTCAGCGAATCAGGGCACACCTTTTTCTGGGCAGCAGTGATGTACAGAGGGGATCAGGGAAAGCAGGTGAACTGGATTCCCCCTCTCTGGGCCTTGTAGTCACGTCTGTGAGCACCTGTGTTAGTACCCAGCTGGGGATGTGCTTAGCCTGATAGAGGGAAGGGACCGTATACCCCCCCACCTGGGCAGCCTGTGCCCACAGGAGCTGGAGGAGCACGGGGGGCCTCTATTCCAAGAAGGGTGAGTCAAGAGGCTCAGCCCAGGCGGCACCTGTGGCTCAAAGGGAGTAGGGCGCTGACCCCATATGCTGGAGGTGGCAGGTTCAAACCCAGCTCTGGCCAAAAACTGCAAAAAAAAAAAAAAAAAAAAGAGGCTCATCCCAGCAGGTCTGAGAAGGGGGATCTTTTCTGTACTCTCTTCCCAGGTCTCTCCCTGACAAAGACCCCAGAAGATGGAAAAAGCAACAGCTCCCTCTAAGCGAGGTCAGATGCCAGAATTTCCACGGAAAGTGGTGATTGAACATATTACAAACATTCAGAGAGGTGGGCATGCTGAGTGTACGTGCAGCGTGAGACAGATAAACCTGGCGGAAAAGTGTTCCGCGGGGAGACCGAGAAAGCGCACGTTACCAGCGCCATCGGGCCTGAGCGGGTGGGAGGGCAAGAGTGCCACTGTGGTGCCTTTGTGGGCGAGGGCTGACCTGCGGAGAGGCACTGAAGAGGGCTCACCGCGACAGAGGGGTACAGACCGCTGCTGAGGCTTAACCCCCAGAAACCAGGTAGACGCAGTTGTCTTAAGGAGTAGCCGTGGTGTGGGCAGCCAGGTTGGCCCTCCCTGCAGAGAGATACAGGGAAGGTCAATAGAATACGGCTGTCCTTAGGGCCAGTCAATGTAAATACTGTTCAGTTAGTACCGTCTAATTTTTCTTTCTTTCTTTTTTTTTTTTAGACAGAGTCTCACTATGTCACCCTCAGTAGAGTGTTGTGGCTTCAGCTCACAGCAACCTCAAACTGTTGGGCTCGAGCGATTCTCTTGCCTTGGCCTCCCAAATAGCTGGGACTACAGGTGCCTGTCATAACACCCTGGTAGTTTTTGGTTGTATTGTGATTGTTGTTTAGCAGGCTGGGGCAGGGGTTGAACCCGCCAGCCCCGGTGTATATGGCCGGCGCCCTAACCACTGAGCTACGGACACCGAGCCAACTTAATTTCTCTTGATTTCAAAAGAAATAAATAATGATGGATTAGGGGGCTAACAAAAAATAACTGCAATGAAACTACACAGTAAGGTGCCCAGTTTTCAGACCTAAGCTCTTTTTCTGGAACCTTTGGACTAAAGGAAAGTCCACTTCCCCGGGAGCAAGGGCCCCACAGCTCTGTGGCAGGGCGACATGGTGATGAGTCTCCAGGACTTCCTCAGAGGGAGCTGGAGCCATGCGCTTGGGATGCTTGGGTGACTATAACTCAACCAGGACGAGAAGAGCAGCCAGCATTTCAAGGCATGTTGGACGTGCTACCCGAGGTGATGTAGTGATACTTTGAGGGGCTATCAAGGTCCTGCTATACAAGGGGGTACATGGGACTAGGTAATAAACGGAGTCTGGGGGGGAGACCACCTCCCCATTGGTTATTCCCCTGATCTCTGAATGTGTAATAAAACAGATGTGCCTTACAGCTGGTGCCACTCCCATGCTGGGCCCTAGACTGCAGAGTAAGGGCTGTGATAGAGACGGAGGCTGCAGGAAGACTCAGAAATGCTCCTCCCCCAGCGCTTCCCAGTCTCATGCCAACGTGATGGAAATGGTAAAAATTAGTCCCGCTTGTAAAGATCTAAAGCAGGGATTTTCAACCGGTGTGCTGTGAGAGGATCTCAGCTGTGCCACAAAAATTTTTAAAGACGTTCAAAGCACAGCAAGTATTTTTTTAACTCTTTTTTTTTTTTTTTGATCCACATAATTTAAGTGTGTCACAGAAGTTCAAGTGTACTGTGTGATGAAAAAAGGTTGAAAAACACTGGTCTGGAGTATGTCGAGGAAGAGATGGTTGGTGTCATGGCTCCATTTAATTCACAAGTATAACCCCTGTTAAAACCAGATGGATCTTTTTCTTCCATTCTTGAGATACTTTGCTAAGGAGAATATGTTCCAGCTCCATCCATGTAAACATGAAAGAGGTAAAGTCTCCGTCTTTCTTTCAAACTGCATAATATTCCATGGTATACATGTACCACGATTTATTAATCCATTCGTGGATTGATGGGCACTTGGGCTTCTTCCATGACTTAGCAATGATGAATTGGGCTGCAATGAACATATTCTTCTTAGCAACGTATCTCAAGAATGGATACTCAAAAAGTATCCAATGTACTCAGCCCTACTATGAAGCTAATTTATAGCTTTCATATGAAGGCTACAACCCAATTTTAGCACAAGAACGTGGGGAAAGGGGCAATTGATGGGGCCACATCTACGGTTCATCTTAGAAGGGTACAGATGAAACTTACTAAATGCAGAATACAAATGTCTTCATACAAAAACTAGGAAAGTGCCATGAAGGCTTTATTAAACAGTTTGATGAAAATGTTTCAGATTGTATGTGAAGCCAGCACATTGTACCCCACAATTGCACTAATGTACACAGCTATGATTTAATAAAAAAAAAAAATGGATCTTGAAACATGACAGTGACTATCCCAAATTCAACCTTGAAATAATCCTGATCACAGATGCCACGCAAATGTGGCTGGGGTCTTTCCTAGACCAGATGAGCATGGCCTCAAGGTCACGGTAGGTAGTGCAGATTTGGTAAATGTGTTCCCTTGCATATCTATCGGAAGGGATCAGAAAGAGTTTGCATTCACATGGAACAGACCATGGTATACATTTATAGTGTTTCCCTAGGGCTATGCTAAATTTCCACCCTCTGTCATAATACATACAAAGCCTTCTGCCCCATGCAGACATCCAGCACAAAATCATGATACTCCACTGTGTGGAGAATAAGCTAATAGGTGAGAAAGATGTATTTAGCAGGTTGAAGGCCTTGGTGAAACACATGGTCCAGAGTTTGGGAGATCAGCCCTGTGAAGATTTAGGAGCCTGCCATGTCATTAAAAAATATATAGGGGTTCAACAGTCAGGGGAATGTTACAACATTCTATCTAAAATAGAGGAGAAATCATTGTGTTTGTGCTTTCCACCATGCAAAAGAAAGCACAATTTCTAGCCAGTGTTTTTCAACCTTCTTTATCTCACCACACACTTGACCTATAGTTAAACTTCCATGGCACACTTTATTATGTTAATAAAAAAAAAGAGTAAAGAGAAAGAATATACTTATTGTGCTTTGAACTTATTTTGAAAATAATTTAATTAATGATCCTTAAAAATTTTCATGGTACACCTGAGATCCTCTCAAGGCACAGAGGTTAAAAATTGCTGGTCCAAAGGCTGGGTGCAGTGGCTCAAACCTGTAATTCCAGCACTCTGGGTGGCTGAGGCAGGTGGATTACTTGAGCTCAGGGGTTTCAGACCAGCCTGAGCAAGTGTGAGACTCTGTCTCTATTAAAAATAGGAAAACTAGCTGCCTGTGGTGGTACCTGAAATCCCAGCTACTTGGGAGGCTGAGGCAAGAGGATGGCTGAAGTCCAAGAGTTTGAGGTTGCTGTGAGCTGTGATGATGCCAAAGCACTGTACCCAGGGTGACAGAATGTGATTCTTTCTAGAGACAGAGACAGAGACAGAGAGAGAGAGAGAGAGAGAGAGAGAGAGAGAGAGAGAGAGAAGAAGAAGGAAGGAAGGAAGGAAGGAAGGAAGGAAGGAAGGAAGGAAGGAAGGAAGGAAGGAAGGAAGGAAGGAAGGAAGAAAATCGCAAGTCTAGGGTCCTTTGGATTCCGGAGGCAACAAAATTTGTACGTGGGGAGACTGACACATGTACTAGGTGTGATGAAAGGCTGTCTGATTTGAGCAGAGTCTAGAACAGGAAAGGACTCCACAATGTGGCTACAGCATGCACAGCCCCCCACTCGGGCTGTACATACAACCCAGCAGATGGATGCCAAGTTCCCAGTATGGCGTCCTCCCTCAAGAAGACCCTCTGGACGCTGGAGGGACCAGTGATTTATTCAGGCAGGAGGAGGCTCGTATGTCACATGTTGCCTTACTGCCCAAGGAGTGGCACTTTCAGCTGTTATTTGAGGGCTGACGGAGGGCTCGATCCCCTGGGATGGAACCCCGAATAATGTCACATTGGAACACAAGACCCCCCTCTTCAGCAAAAGAAGTATGAGACTGGGTCCACGCCCATGGGACCCACTGGCCAAGTCACATAAAACATCATCTGACGTTGCTAATCTAACGCCTTGAAATGAACTACAAAGAGCACAGGCCAGCTCCGAGGAGGTAATTTATAAGGGCAGGGCGCCAACCATTGTCTGGGGTGTGAAATGCACTTTGGCTTAACCGTGTTTATTTGATGATGTGCCAATATTTATAACTATATTTACTCAGTAGATTAAAAAAAATCCACATACGTGGGAACCAAGGGGTAGAACCAGGAGTGTTCTTGTTACTATCACTCCGGTTAACCCACGTGGGGATAACCCTGCTTTCTCCCCCCCCGCCCCCCAGTTTGCTGTTCCTGGTTGCTCAGAGGATGCACCATTGTCCCCAGACAGAGCAGGGACAGATCATAACCACCGCATGAACACTTGGGGCCCTTGTGTCAGAGGACCAGCAGACAAGGAGAGGAATCACTGTCTTGGCAAGGGGGGGGCCTGTGGGGACCTTCCTTCCATGCTCATGTGTTGCCAACTCTCACTCTCCAAAGGGTGCAGATGGTGGTTCACAGGGGTCTCTCTCTCACACACACACACACACACATATACACACACACACAAACACACAGGAGAGTCGATTCAAGATTGTGAAGCCCTGTTCAGCTCGGGAGAGCACTCCAGAGTCTTGCCCGGAGTCAGCCAGCGCCCCTCTTGCGTCTGCATCGCTTGTTCCTCCCTTCCTCGGCTGTTGAGATACACCTGCACTCTCCACTCCGCCTTAGCGCCCCCTCTTTCCCAGGGGCCCCATCCCGCAGCAGACTCGGTTGTGGAACCCTGAGCCGCACCTCTGTGGTCCTGGCTCCTTTTGTTTGCAGCTCTGCAAGGGACTGTGTTATCCAGACACGCAGCTGCGTGGCCCCGCTGCCTCCTGCCCAGGCTTGGTGGCCAGGCCCTGTGCCAGCTTCCTTCCACATGGCAGGTGACACGAGGTGACTCTGAGGAGGGCTTGTCCTCCTGGTGCTTCCAGACCTGAACCAAGAGCAGACGAGCAGAAAACCAGGGGACAGTTCCCCAGGGGCACAGGAGGGTGACCTGAGGGACGGAGAGAAGCTGGGTGGGGAGAGGACACCCCACATCTCCAACTTCTAGAAGGGCTGGCAGGGAGCACCCTGTCCATAAAGGAGTCGCTTTTCCCCAGAAGCGAGGCACAAGAGCAGTAGGACATCTGGGTTTTGCCTTTACTTCAAAAAAATCCCGGTCTTGGGTAGCTGTGGCCACCATATTTCTCTATCCTTATTATTTTTTATTTCTAACTCTCCTTGTTTTGCCACAACTCGGGCTTCCCTCTTCTTCCCGACTGCCTCTCCCTGGTGGAGAAGAGGCCTTTGGAGACAATGCCTCAGGGAGGGCAGTCATAGGAAGCCAGGGACATGGACCAGAATGAGGTTTACTTGTCGGGGAGAGAGTCCATCCAGGACCTGCGGTTAAGGGAGATGAGAATTACCCAAGGAAATGTGGGAGGCAGTGGCATGGGCCAGCCACAATGGGGCAGGATAAAGCTGAGTCCCTTGGGGGAGAGAGGTGGGAAACAGAAGGCAAAGCAAGAGGACTTCCAAAGGGCAGGGGGCAACCTTGGCAGTGACTGGAGCAAATGCACCTGACGGTCAACTCTGGGCCAATGAGGCCGAGATCAAGTTCTCTGTGGGATGCCCTGGGACCCGGGTCTTTGTAGTTGTGGCGACTCTCACGCCTTTGTTCTCAGCCTTTAATAAAGAGAGCTGGGTCTGTATTTATGCATAGCCTGAGGGTTCTGAGTTTGAGGAATTGATCACCCTTTGCAAGGCAATGGGATTGGCCTGTAAGAAATTCTGGCAAGACTGTATCCTCGCCGCCACTCGGATTAGCACTCATCCGCCTCGGGAAAATCTGCCCTTGTAATTAGTGTCACGCGTGAACATACCTGGGGTAGGGATGCAGTTAATAACAAGCTGGTTCAGGCTACTAGACGAGACTTCTATGAGGGGCTTAAAATATGGAATGTTGCTGCCGAAGACCCTCCAGATCTGGGCCGTGCGAGGCTGGAGATCGGGCTGTGCTCAGCCTGTGTGGTGATGCATAAATATTAGCCTTAAATAACCATGAATACCTTGTTTCCTAAAAAGATTAGTGGCTCTTCCCCGTGTGATAAATTGTGTGAGTTACAGTGCAGACCTGTCTCCCCACTGTATTATCCCACGGCCTTTTAAATAACCGAGTCCAAATTATGCTCAGCAAGCTGTGGGCAATGCTTGGCCAAGCTTTAGGCAGAGAAGCGTCATTTGGACTCAGCTTCGTCTGTTTCTGCCTTTTTCTTTATTCCCACTTTAGTGTTGTTCTCTGATTCATTCTGTTTGTCTCTTTTGTTGCCCCCTTTCCCTTCATTTCTCTCTGAATCTTGGAAGTTGTTTCACATCCCCAGGGAATAATAATAGCAGTTAACTTTTGTGAGCTGTACCAGCCACTTTCAGCTGGTGAAGTTCTAACCCCTGTGCTTCCAGGATGCCATTCATGGGAGGCGGTTTTGAGATTGGCAGGCACTTTGACTATGCCCAGCATGGAGGGAGTTAACCGAGACTCAGAGATTCAGAAACGTGCTCCCGGTCACACAGCCAGCGAGGGAGCGGAGCTGGGATTTGCACCTGTTCGGCCTCCAGCCAGATGGTACAGTGCGAGGAAATGCCCTTTGCTTACTCTGAGGTGCAGTGGAGAATAAAACTGTTGCTTCATTCTGAAGGCACATTTAGGGAGGATCCCCGCATTAAGTGACAGGGTCTCTGGTGATCCCGCAGGCCAGCCCAGGACAAATGAACTGCAGGAATCATGGCCGAGAGGAGGGCCGTCACGTGACAGCGGGCCCAGGTTGCCGCACTTCGGGAGGTGTCTGCAGGGTCTTACCCTCTCTGCTCTTTCTTTACGCAAATTGCTATTTTGGGGTTAGCGTGGCAGACCCAAAGTAGCCCCGACTACTTGGTGGCCTGGGTGTTCCCAGGGGAGGGAAAAACCAATGTGCTTGGTCTGAAAGAGATAATGCATTGAGCTCCTCGCTCTTAGGACACATCCTTCCCCATCTGAGCACAATCTATGGGGGGAGAATGGTTTGTAGTTTTTTTTCTCTTTTATTCTCTTTTATTTATTTTTAATTAATTAAGACAGAGTCTCACTCTGTCGCCCTAGGTAGAGTGCTGTGGCATTATCACAGCTCAGCCACCTCAAACTCTTGGACTCAAGAGATCCTCCTGCCTCAACCTCTCAAGCAGCTAGGACTGCAGGTGTCCACCACAACACCCAGCTAGTTTTTGTATTTTTAGTGGAGACAGAATCTCACTTTGCTCAGGCTGGTCTTGAACTCCTGAGCTCAAGGGATCCAGCTGCCTCAGCTTCCCAGAGTGCTGGGTTTACAGGGGTGAGCCACCACACCCTGCTTTATTCTCCTTTTAAAACAAATGTACATGTAATAAAATCCACAAATTTTAAGGGTGCCATTTGAAGAGTTTTGACAAATGTACCTACCATGTAACCTGCTTCTCTTTGATACAGACCCTTTCTGCTGCTCTGAAGAGTTCCTAAGTCCGTCCCTGGACTCCCGTGGAGGTGGCTGGCGCTCCACTCCGTCCCCACAGCTGACCCGGCCCTGCTATACCACTGGTCATAAAGGGATCGTACCCTGTGCATTTTTTTGAGTCTGCCTCATTGCAGTATTTTTGAGGTTCTCCCATGTTATTGCAGATATCAGAGTTTTCTTCTTCATTTTCATTTCCGAACAGTATCTTTTTCTATCAGTATAAAAGAATTTGCTAAAAAAAAAAAAAAAAAAAGAACTTGCTCATCCAATTCTCCATTAGTGGAAATTGGGTTGTTTCTAGAATTTTGCTAACTGTGGGCGATAATGCTTCCATGAACACTTGTAGACAAGTCTTTTTGTAAATAAAAGTCTTCTCTTTCTTTTTGAACAGTTTTGAGTGGAATTTTTCTGGGTTAAAGTATAAGTGTTTGTTTAACTTTGCGGCAGCTGATTAGAGTGGTGATTGCATTTATTCTCCACCAGCGACGTGTGCGAGTTCTGGGTGCTCCATGCTCGGGCTCTCCATCTTTCGATTTTAGCCACTATACTGGGTGTAAAACACCATCCCTTTGTGGCTTCAGTTTGCATTTTTTTTTCTTTTTTCTTTTTAGAAACAGAGTCTCATTATGTCGCCCATGGGTAGAGTGCTGTGATGTCACAGCTCACAGTAACCTCAAACTCTTGGCCTTGAGTGATTCTCTTGCCTCGGTCTCCCAAGTAGCTGGAACTACTGCACCTGCCGCAATGCCCGGCTATTTTTTGCTGCAGTTGTCATTGTCGTTTAACTGGTCTAGGCTGGGTTCGAACCTGTCAGCCTCAGTGTACGTGGCCAGTGCCCTACTCACCGAGCACTGGCACGGAGCCCTCAGTGTGTATTTTGCTGGGTGATCAATGATGTAGAACATCTTTTTATCCGGATAATGTCTCTTCCTATCATTCCTGTGTGTGTGAAGTGTTCATTCGAGCCTTTATCCTATTTCATACCTTTGAAGGTTTTTAATTGTTGATTCGTAGAAATTCTTTACATATTACAGAAGTCATGTTGCCTTACCAAGGAGTCTGTTATCCACCTGTCACCTAAGCCAATCAGAGAAGCAGATGAGAAATCAACAGTTTCACTTTTATTTACAGAAAAACCAGAGATTCCAGAGAGCAGTGGGGGTATCTCCCCAAAGAACTGCTCTGCCCCCCTGTTTTCCTTTGTTACTTTTATCCTCGCAGTAAAAGGAACATCAGCGACGTTATTGCTCATCATAGTTCAGCTCTAACAGCTCCCCACTGCTACGTTATAAAGTTACACAGTGTCCCCCTATGTTAGAGTGGTTCTATCTTCAAAGCGTTCTTACTCTAGACTAAATTCATAGTTAGTCAACACTTCCCTGGGTGCACAGAGGGCCCTGGGTCCTTGTGGAGTCCACTCCCCCAACTTCTCTATGACAGCGGCCTTGGAGGTGAATAAAGTGTACAATGTCAACATGTGGGCTCCTCGGCCTGGTGCGCGCCTGACCAGCAGTGTCCAGCGTGTAATGACCATTCAGGGGAACAGTGGCAGTTACCATTAAGTTGTTTTTCAGATACATAAGTATATTTTCTCCCAGGTTTGAGTTTGCTTTTTACATTTTATCCTTTTTTGGGGAGTGGAGAGGAAATTTTGATTTCTGGTCTGGTAAGAGCTGTTTCTACAACATGAATGTTGAGAAGTTCAGGAACTGGGTTGAATTTCTGGGGTGGTATCCGCTGGAATTGGGGTCCAGCTGATTTAAAGTGACCAAAGCCAGCAGTGGCAGGCTGCTGTGTTTTCAGGACGGGGAAGATAGTCCCTTGTTGAATCCCAGGGGTCTCTAAGAGGGTAGGGAAGAGAATGGCACTGTGTTGCCAGTGACTAGAGTTAGGGCATGAGCTGAATCACAGCCAGCATAAGATACTCCACGACAAATCTCAACAGAACCTCACTGTTTCCTCCAAATATAAGACTTGGAAAAAGAAAAAAAAAAAACAAAAAACACAACGCCAGGTGCGGTGGCTCACGCTTCCAGCACTTGAGAGGCTGAGGCAGGTGGATTGTTTGAGCTCACAGGTTCAAAACCAGCCTGAGCCAGAGTGACACCCTATGTCTAAAAATAGCCGGGCGTTGTGGCAGGTGCCTGTAGTCCCAGCTACTCGGGAGGCTCGAGAGACTCTCTTGAGCTCAGAGTTTGAGGTTGGTGTGAGCTGTGGCTCCACGGCACTCTACTGAGGATGACAAACTGAAACTGTCTCAAAAAAAGGGGAGGGATGTTTGTTTTTCTAAACCTCTGTCTTTAACATTTGAAGGGTAGGTGCTTTGCAGACATTTCAGTAAATGCTCTCTACAGGGAAGCAGGCCCAGGCATCGGGATATGGAGCGAGTTTCCCAAATCCCACAAGGCAGCAAGTGGTGGAGTTAGGTCGAGCCCTGGGCTGTTTGTTCTGGGGCCCAGGGCTCCCCAGCATTCTGCACTGGCTCCCCAGTTCCATGGCCTGAGCCCCCAAGCTTACTCTCTGCAGCCGTGCTGACAGTTTAAACCCCTGTCCCTCTAGACTCTTCTACAAGTCATGGCCATGATACCATGCGGCCATTCCTTTCCTTGGGGTCTGATATTCTCGGCCTCTTAAAACCAGGGAGTATGGGTGGAGGGAGGGCAATTGGTGGGATCACACCTACGGTGCATCTTAGCAGGGTACTGGGGAAACTTATTAAATGTAGAGTATCAATGTCTTTATATAGTGATCAAGAAAATGCCATGAAGGCTATCTGTAAC
>CAUYON010176578.1:0-22226 GCA_963573935.1 Arctocebus calabarensis
GCTCTGTCTCAAAAAAAAAAAAAAAACTATGATGGGGGGTGGCATCTGTGGCTCAAGGAGTAGGGCGCTGGCCCCATATACCAGAGGTAGTGGGTTCAAACCTGGCCCCAGCCAAAAACGGCAAACAAACAAAACAAACAAATCGTAATGCCAACATTTATGCTGGGGTTGCAAAAAAATATGCTTCTAGCTTGATTTTAAAAGCAGAATGTTAAAAATTCTAGAGGTGAAGATATTCAAAATGGTCCCTTTTATACTGTAAAATGGATTTTTGCAATGCTTCAAGTTTCTTCTTATTTTAAAATTGTACAAGGGGTATTTCTCCATGTGCTTACTCTTGAACTTTAAGTAAGATTTAAAGTTATTTTGCAAGCAAAATTTCTTCACATTTATAGGGTTTAAATGTTGCAAAGAAAACTGGATGGAAAAAAGGAGTTAAATATTTGCCTTCTCTAAAGTTGGAGAAAATATTATATTTGTCCCCTGTTTGGTGTGTTTGCCTTCTGTGGTATTTGTAAATCATGCAGTATGCTCATCATCAATTATTTTTCTTCCCTTCTCTCAATTTATTGCCAGGATTTTTTAAATGCCATAATTTTCTTTCCAAAAAGTTGTTTTAGCCTGTGTTTTAAAACCTTCCCTCCAGTTTTTGATGATTGGTTGGGTGGTTTGCTAAAGGGCAGAAAAATAATTTATGGTCAAAAGTATAATTCGGAATGTAAATTGTTAGGTCTGGTTGTCCTGTTGGTTTTCACAAGTATTATCTTTAATAACCAGTTTTTATTTCTCCTTTAGTTTTCTTTTATTTTCTCTCTCTCTCTCTCCCTTTTTTGAGAGCCTCAAGCTGTCTCCCTGGATAGAGTGCTGTGTCATCACAGCTCACAGCAACCTCCAATTCCTGGGCTCAAGCAAGTCTCCTGCCTCCGCTTCCCAAGTAGCTAGGACTATAGGTACCCGCCACAACACCCGGCTGTTTTTTGGTTGCAGCTGTCATTGTTGTTTGGCGGGCCCAGGCTGGATTCAAACCCGCCAGCTCAGGTGTACGTGGCTGGTGCCTTAGCCCATTGAGCCACAGGCGCCGAGCCTCCTTTAGTTTTCTTAAAACTCAGCCAAGAAAAGGCAAATAAGTTCATATTAGAAATTAATTCAGAAATCACAAAACAAACTTCAACCGATGTGTACACTTATTTCCTACATCTCTGATAACCTATTAGAGCTATATATTTTTTATTATATAGGTTTTAATTATAATGTAAAATTTTGTTAAACTGAAAAAAAAATAGACTTCTGTCTCAGAGTGCTGTGGTGTCACACAGCTCACAGCAACCTCAAACTCCTGGGCTTAGGCAATTCTGTTGCCTCAGCCTCCCGAGTAGCTGGAACTATAGGTGCCCGCCACAACGCCCAGCTATTTTTCTGTTTTGCAGTTCAGCCGAGGCCAGGTTTGAACCCACCACCTTCAGTATATGGGGCCGGGCCCTACTCAATGAGCCACAGGCGCCACCTCAAAAAGAATATTCTTGACTGGAATCCATGGAGCAGGGAAGGAGAAGCAGAAGTGAAGCCTACAAGGTCAGGTGCAGTGGCTCACACCTGTAATCCTAGCACTCTGGGATGGCAATGCAGGTGGATTGCTTGAACTCAGGAGTTGGAGACCAGCCTCAGCAAGAGTGAGATCTCATCTCTACTAAAAATAGAAAAAACCTGCCAGATGTGTTGGCACATGCCTGTAGTCCTAGCTACTAGGGAGACTGAGGCAAGAGGATTGCTCATCCACAGGGATTTGAGGTTGCTGTGAGCTATGATGCCAACGTACTCTTCCCAGGGTGACTGAGAGAGACTCTGTCCCAGAAAGAAAGGAAAGGAAGGAAGGAAGCTGCAGAGATAAAAGGTGGTGATTTTCAGATTCAGTGAACTGGGAGGCTTAAATTCTACACAAATAGTAATGATTCATTGCCACAAATGCTTGATAGAGACACAAAGATTTAAGTTTTATTGCAATGTAAACAATCATCCATGAAAATGCTGCTGGTGTATGGGACTCTGGGACTTTGAATTTCCTCAGGATTTCCCCTTTTTAGATATCTGAATAAGGTAAGGCGATTCAACCCATCAGATGCAGGCCTTTCAGTTACTTCTCATCCCATTCTCAACAGAACCCTCCTAGAAGGAAGTGTTACTGTTTCCTTAGAGACGAAATTGAGGCACAGCGCCAAAGACAAAGCCTGACACAGAAGATGCTCAATAAATACATACTGGACTAAATTGGAGGGTAAAACGCCCAGTGGGTGAGAGCAGGGAATGACATGAAGCTAACCAAGTTTCCTCAGGACTCTCCTCGCCGCCGCCCCCCCCCCCCATGCTCCCGGGGGAACTGAGTTCCGTTGCTCCCTGGAATTAGAAATGGGCAGAGGCGTGAAGGCCGTTGCAGTTGCGCTCTGGCTTGCAGTTCTGGAAAACTGCCCCCACCCCTGCCTCCGCCCGGTGTCACCTCCTCTCACACCCCAGGGGCCAGACTAGAACTCTTTCAACACGGTCCGGGGGGGTGTGTGGCGCAGCCAAGCTGCACCAAGCGCTAAGGCGTGGGTGCTCCTTGCCCACGCAGCACACAGGACACGGGGTCGGTCCCTCCACCACTCAGGCATCTGCCCGGGAAGTCACTTTGCCGGCGCAGCCCAGAACAGCCCGGACCCAAGGACTGGAACGCAAAACCAGACCCAGCGCGGCTCCGCCTTCGGGGTGAGATGCCGCGCGCTGGGGCCACTCGGTATCCCTTTCCCTGGGGCTGCCTGCCGCCGCTGGGGACAATCCCACCCTCTGGCCGCTCGCTCCTCCCCTTCAACTCAGAGCGCCCCCACCCCAACCCCGCCACCCAGTCCGGACACCAAGAGGCACATTCTGCCTGCCGCTAGCCTCCGGAGTCGCGCCGCACGCTGCAAAGGCAGGCCCCAGCTGCGGGAGCTGCGCGCTCACCGAGACCCAGACGGCTGCAGAAGCCTGGGCAGCCTCGGTGTGACCGCACCATGAACAGCTCCGGCGGCCCCAGGGCCGAGAACGCGAGCCAGGTGGACGGCGGGGACGGCTGGCAGCCCGAGGCGGTCATCGTACCGCTGCTCTTCGCGCTCATCTTCCTCGTGGGCACCGTGGGCAACGCGCTGGTGCTGGCGGTGCTGCTGCGCGGCGGCCAGGCAGTCAGCACCACCAACCTGTTCATCCTTAACCTGGGCGTGGCCGACCTGTGTTTCATTTTGTGCTGCGTGCCCTTTCAGGCCACCATCTACACCCTGGACGGCTGGGTGTTCGGCTCCCTGCTCTGCAAGGCCGTGCACTTCCTCATCTTCCTCACCATGCACGCCAGCAGCTTCACGCTGGCCGCGGTCTCCCTGGACAGGTGAGCGAGCGCCCTGGCTTCTCTGGGAGGTGGGCACACGTAAGGGGGTGGAGAGCAAGGCGGGACCCAGGGATCGAGGAGGGACACACAGAGTGTGGGAGAGGACACTAAGAAGGCAAAGCGACTGGAAAGAGAGAAAGAGGGCAGGCATGGAGGAGGGAAAAGAGAGAGCAGAGAGGGGCCTGTGGTCAGGCGCGTCTCGTCCTGGGGCCTCCAGGCCTGGAGAATTGTGCTCCTCCAGCGCGGCCTGCCACTGACAATGCAGCGTTTCACGCTGCGAAGAATTTCATGCCCGGGTGAGGCTGGGATGGGAGAAATTTTGGGCCCAATTTGTGGCAGAGATCGAGTCCGAGTCCGTAAGTAACTTGCTCAGAGCTGCCCCGTCAGTAATTGCGAGCGTGAAGCGCACCATCTGTCTCCTAGAGCCAACCTCAGGCGCCTCCACAGCCCTCGCCTCAAATCCACGGTTTGGTTGCTTGGCGCAGACACTTCAGGTACGGACTGTGGAACTTGGGTCTTTCTAGAGGACCCGCACCAAAGTGTGAACGAGAGCCGCTGAGGGTCCCTAACTCAGTCCCAGCCCTCTCTGAGCCCCGCCTCCAGGCGTGTGAGGCGCAGGCCCTGCGGCTGTCCCTCCGCAGCCAGAGAAGGACGGAGTGATACCGTCTGCGGAGCGCAGGACTCGGGTGGGGCTTAAAAGGACACTAGGATGGTTCCTGGGAAGGAAATCTGTGTCTAACTCTGGTATCTGCCTCCCTCGCTGGCGACCTTCCCTAGAAAAGCAGACAAGAGAAGGCAGACTCCCCACACATCTCCCATTTCCACTGAGTGCAGATTGTCGTTCCAAGTGCACTGGTGGGACCACAGAGCTCCGATTTCTAGGGACTCTGAGAGGCTGTCCCTTGCCCACATGTCTTCCGCAGGCTATCTGCTAGAGCCTTATGCGTCTAGGTCCTACTTCTGGGGCACCCTCACCCTCAGGAGCCCCATAGCCAGTTCTCCAACCTTTAGTCCTCAGTGGCTTTGGGGTCCCCTCCTGGGGGGAGTCCGTGGTCACTATCCTGGGAAGAGCAGAAGAGTGGCCTGGATGCAAGCACCTTTCCTGCTGCGGATCTAGGCTCCCCACCACTAGGCTCCACTGAGAGCGTCTGGGACGCGTGGGACACGCTTCCGACATGTGAGGTCTGACCTTGCCTTAGGGACCTTCCTCAAGAACAAGTGTGGGCCCCCAAGGTGCAGGGGTCGCGGCCCCCAGGTGATTCGCCAGCTCGTCTGATGCCTCCCTCCCGGGCCTGACCGCAGGTATCTGGCCATCCGCTACCCGCTGCACTCCCGAGAGCTGCGCACACCTCGAAACGCGCTGGCAGCTATCGGGCTCATCTGGGGACTGTCGCTGCTCTTCTCCGGGCCCTACCTGAGCTACTACCGCCAGTCGCAGCTGGCTAACCTGACCGTGTGCCACCCGGCGTGGAGCGCGCCTCGCCGCCGCGCCATGGACCTCTGCACCTTCGTCTTCAGCTACCTGCTGCCAGTGCTGGTCCTGAGCCTGACCTACGCGCGCACCCTGCGCTACCTTTGGCGCGCAGTCGACCCGGTGGCCGCAGGCTCAGGTGCCCGGCGCGCAAAGCGCAAGGTGACGCGCATGATCCTTATCGTGGCCGCGCTCTTCTGCCTCTGTTGGATGCCGCACCACGCGCTCATCCTCTGCGTGTGGTTCGGCCGCTTTCCGCTCACGCGCGCCACTTACGCGCTGCGAATCCTCTCGCACCTGGTCTCCTACGCCAACTCCTGCGTCAACCCCATCGTTTACGCACTGGTGTCCAAGCACTTCCGCAAAGGCTTCCGCAAGATTTGCGCTGGTCTGCTGGGCCGCGTCCCGCGGCGAGCCTCGGGCCGCGTGTGCGTTGCCGCGCCGGGCGCCCACAGTGGCAGCGTGCTGGAGCACGAGTCCACCGACCTGACGCTCGTGAGCGAGGCGGCCGGGCCGCCTGCCCCTGTCCCAGCGCTCCCCAGCCATGCACCCCTGCGCCCTGTCCCTGGCCCTTCCTGGAGGGACCAAAAGGCAGACGACAGCATCCTGACAGTTAATGTGACCTGAAGGCACTAAGCTTGGATGTTTAAAGAGCTGGAATCATTGGTCGGGGATCGTGGGGGATAGTTTTGTCTGTTAATAAAGCGAACAAGCCCTTTCACATGCAGTGAAAGGCTCAATAGGAGCCTTGGGGACTCAGCAGCGGGCTCCTGAGGAGCGGGTGCAAGGCCCTCTGCCGAGCTACGGGGAAAGAGAGCTGCCAACAGCAAAGGCAGCCAGGTCACAATCTGCATAAAAATCTCTGAGGCTGGGGGATGCGTGGGGGAAGACTGAAGGCTCTTTGCATGTAGCCATCTGAAGCACCAGCTGTATATATATACATGGCAGAACCCCAGCAGCCACCAAAGTGGGTGACAGAAACAGGCAAAGTATTTAAACACGGTCAATAAAGTCGTCAATGACAGAAGCAGACACTCTGTGTGTTCCTAGTCGCTTTTTTTTTTTTTTTTTTTAGGCCGAGCCACCAGCAATCACCCTGGATAGAGTGCCGTGGCATCACAGCTCATAGCAACCTCCACATTCCTGGGCTCAAGCCAGTCTCTTGCCTCCGCCTCCCAAGTAGCTGGGACTAGAGGCGCCCGCCACAACGCCTGGCCATTTTTTGGTTGCAGCCGTCATTGTTTGGCGGGCCCAGGCTGGATTTGAACCCGCCAGCTCAGGTGTACGTGGCTGGCGTCTTAGCCCGCTGAGCCACAGGCGCCGAGCCCCTAGTCGCTTTTGTGCACTGGCGTATCCTTGCCTGCTTGCAGCTCCTAGGGCTCCTTTGAATTTGGGCAGCCCAGTCAGCCTCACCCACTTTTGGCCTTGGCCTTCCCTTCTCTGGCTGTAGCTGGGTAGGGGTCAGATTACCAGTAGCTCAGTTTCTACTTGGGACCAGGAATGTTACCGCTGGCAGGTTGGGGTGCAGGAGCACAGAAGTGACTGTAAGGCACTGCTGGGCTGGGCTGGAGCAAGCAGAGAATCTGGAGGAGGAGCAGCAATGCACTAGGTTTTTGCTCATGAGCTGGCCTCTACCTATCCCCAGTGTTCTTGAGGTAAGGCTCTTTCCAGGTTTAAAGAAATGCAGGGAAACTCTCAAGGATGTCCCCTCTCATATCACTGGGCACCCGGCACTTTGACCAAGGGCTTGGTTTCCTAGCCAGGCCTTTGCCAGCCACTGAAATGCAGGGGAAGCCTGCACCCTGACTGGAAGGACCAAGTCAGATGGAGGTCCCACACATGCCTGGTCCCACCCTCAGCAGGCTTTGAGCTTGACAATGGGTTCCAGGTGGTGGAAATAGAGCGGCACAGGGACGCCTAGGCAGGTGCAGGGTGGGTGGGGCTGGGTCTTGGGCTTTGTGCTTGGTTGTTTGCGGAACCAAGGTGGGGATTACCAAGTCCAAAGTCCCGGGGTCCTTGCACAGAGCAGCAGCCTCTGGTCAACTGCTCAACTGCCAGAGAAGTGACTGGAAGATAGGTGGTAGCTTAGGCACCACTGCTCCACGTAGACACTGATGTTAGCCCTGTGGCTTCTGCTCCATCTCGCCTCCCCAGGGTTTGGCATCACCCAGCCCCTGGTCCAGGGGCACAACTTTCAAAGGCTGGAGCCCGGTAAGTAGAGGGTGTAAGGTCATAAGCTTTGGGATTTGGGCCTCAGGGTATCTGAATGATCTCAGCCTTTGTCCCTCAGTCTGGCCACCCATCTTCCACCTCAACTTGTCCCAGGAGGTTGAGGAAACCATCCAGATTCCAAACAATGGGAGCGCACCCCTGCTAGTGGCTGTGCAGGTGTTCGTGTCCAATGTTTTTAATGTGGTAAGTGCTGCCAAGCTATGGGCCTCAAGTGCTGAACTGGGGAGAGGGTAGGACTAAGCATGGCCTATTGCTGGGGTGATCTGCCTCCTGTCACATAGCATCTACCTCTGAGGTGACACGTTGCCCTTTCTCCCAGGACATCCTTCGGTACACAGTGTCCTCTGTGCTGCTGCTTCAGATGGTGAGCTCCCCTCCCAGGGGAGGTGGGATGGGAGGACACAGATGAATCCAGTCAGGACTGCCCTTTATCAACCTCCAAGCTTTAAAAGGCAGACATAGCTCAGTGCCTGAGGCTCAAGCGGCTGAGGTGCCAGCCCGATATACCTAAGCTGGTGGGTTTGAATCCAGCTGGGGCTGCCAAACAACAATGACAACTGCAAACAAAAAATGGCTGGGCGCTGTGGTGGGCTCTTGTAGTCCCAGCTACTTGGGAGGTGGAGGCAAGAGAATCGCTTGAGCCCAGGAGTCGGAGGTTGCTGTGAGCTGTGATGCCACAGCACTCTACCCAGGGGGACGCTTGAGGTTCTGTCTCAAAATAATAATAATAATAATAAAATAAAAAAGGCAAACATATGGCAAGCGTGATCCTCAGTGGCATCCTTGTGTTTCCAGTCCTGGCTGGACCCTCGCCTGGCCTGGAACACTAGTGTGCACCCACGGCGTGCAGTTACACTGCCCCAGGACTCACTCTGGACACCTAGACTCACCATCCTGGAGGCGTAAGTGAGCAGGAATTCCTCTCTGAGGAATGTGCTGTATATATCCACTTCCTTTCCCCCTTCTAGAATCTAGGGGGATGTCTTAGCAAACCTTCCTCCCAGGTGGTCCTGCCAGACTACTGCATGGCACAATGCCTCCACTGCTGCCTGCTCCCCTTTCCCTGCCAGCAGCTGGGCTTGGAGGTGGGATGTTGGGGTCTCCCTCACCCCATTCCAAGAAGAGGCTGGGCCTCTGGTTTTGGCACCTCTCCCCACAGGCTCTGGGTGGACTGGAGGGACCTGAGCCCGCAGGCCCGAGTGGACCAGGATGGCCATGTTAAGCTCAACCTGGCCCTCACCACAGAGACCAACTGCAACTTTGACCTCCTCCACTACCCCCGGGACCAGAGTCACTGCAGCTTGAGCTTCTATGCTTTCAGCAACACTGGTGCTGACAGGGCGGGCTGAGGGGTGAGGGTGGAGAGGAGGGGGCAGCTCTAAGTTCACAGCAGTTACCCCCAGGCTTAGGGGTACAACATACCCCACCCACCTCATTGTTTTCTGCTCTCGGCTGGCCTCATGGTCTCCCTGTGGGTCACAGCGCCAAACTCAGATTTTGCGGCAGGTCCACAATCCTGTGGGTCTAGGAGATTTCAGCTATCCCTTCTCCCCAGAGCAACTGCTCTCTAGAGCCAGGACTTAACACGGTGGCCAGAACCTCTGGGCTTCCTTCCTGGAAATCTGAGGTGCAGCTAAGGTGGTGACATCTAATTTGGCAGAGAAGCCCTCCCCTTTCTGTACCCTTCTCCTCCCTGACAGCACAGCTGCTGCCCCATGGACCCTAATATTTCAGGTGGGAGATAAAATACTGGTGGATGAGTCTGTGACCACTCCCACCTCCATGAAATGGGGCAAAGTCCCTTTATTTTTATAATGAAAATTCACCTATGGATCTGACAAAGACCTTCCTTTGGAGACAATTAGAGGTGTTGCAAAACACCAGAGGCATTGGGAAACTCTGGGAGCCCTCCTAGGAGAGCTCCAAGTCAGCCCCCCACAAGCCATCTGAAATCTTCATTGAGACTTTATTGGGCCCCAGTCTGCTTCTAGCCCTGCTCCCAGGAGAAATATGGGGGCAGGGAACCCTCTGTCCTAGTTCACAGTCTCATTCCCATCCCGCTCAGTGATGGAGTTGGAGTTCCAGGCCCATGCTGTGAACGAGATTGTGAGCGTCAAGAGGGAGTATGTAGTTCACAACCTGTCAACCCAAGTCCCACCCCAGCAGCTGGTGCCCTGCTTCCAGCTGACGGTGAGTCAAGTCAGGATTGGTCTTACAGGGGCCTGATACAGGTGGAGGCAAAGGGCTGTGCCCACCTCCACGCCATCTAGAAAGCCCTGGCTTTTCCCTTCCAGTTGAGCCTGAAAAACACGGCACTGAAGTCCATCATAGCTCTGTTGGTGCCTGCAGAGGCACTGCTACTGGCTGACGTGTGTGGGGGACTGCTGCCTGTCCAGGCCACTGAGCGCATTGCCTACAAGGTGACGCTGCTCCTGGGCTACCTGGTCTTCCACTCCTCCCTGGTGCAGGCCCTACCCAGCTCCTCATCCTGCAACCCACTGCTCAGTAAGCCCTGCCCCTCCCAGACCCACTCTACCTGGCTGGCCCTGTTTCTCCCACCTGCTGTCACCCGAGTCTGGGGTCCCTCTGCTTAGCTCACTGGGCACCAGAGACAGAGGGCCTGGCCCCTGACTATCCCTCCCTCCTACCTCTAGTTTATTTCTTCACCGTCCTGCTGCTGCTGCTCTTCCTCAGTACCATGGAGACTGTGCTGATGGCTGGGCTGCTGGCCCGGGCCACCCTCAAGGCTAATAGCAGCACCAGCACAGCCTTGAGAGGGGAACAGCAAGATCGCAAGAACCCAGGGCCTACTCCTGAAGGTGGGCAGGGGCTCATCCTAGGCACAGGGGCTGGTGAAGAATAGGCCTAGGAGCAGGTTTGATAGGCAGAGCAGGCAGGCTGTCTGCCAGGCTGAGGTCAGGGCTTAGGGTGGCCAGGCATGGAGAGGCTCCTTGCACTCACCCTGCTGGCTCTGCTGCCCCTGGCTGCTTCCATGTCCTCCCTTGGAAGAAGTAGGCCTATAATAGGGAGCTAGCTTGGCTTTCCTAGAAGCCCAGGTGACCTAAACCCTCTTTGCTCCAGATGAATCTATACCTTCTAAGGCCTCTCTAGGAGGGTGTTTGTTCAACTGAAGGTAGCATAGAAGGGGCTAGACTCCAATTTTCATCTTGTTTGTTTTTTAGTTTTTTTTTTTTGAGACAGAGTCTCAAGCAGTTGCCCTGGGTAGAGTGCTGTGGTGTCACAGCTCACAGCAACCTCAGATTCTTGGGCTTAAGCAATTCTCTTGCTTCAGCCTCCCAAGTAGCTAGAACTACAGGCCCCCACCACAATGCCTGGCTATTTTTGTTGTTGTTGTTTAGCAGGCTCAGGCTGGGTTCAAACCCGCCAGCCCCCATGTATGTGGGCGGTGCCCTACCCACTGAGCTACAGGCGCTGCCCTTTTCTCTTTTTTGTTTGGGATTCAATGAGGGTACAAATAATTAGGTTACAGTGATTTCATTTATTAAATAAAGTCCCTCTTACAGGCCCAGCGCCAGTAGCTCAGTGGCCTCTCCAGGAGGGTGTTTGTTCAACTGAAAGTAGCGTGGAAGGGGCTAGACTCTAATTTTCATTAGTTGAAACTCTAAGGGAGGGAGAGATAAAGGCTGACAACACCTGGCATTCACCCTTCTACTCATGGTGGGGAAGCCCAGAACAGCTCTGTTCCCTGCATCTCCCTGCACAGAAGCCTCCAGAGGCATCCAGGGTTCTAGGAGGAGCTGGCCTGAGATTGTCGACCACATCTTCTTCCTTGTATATGTGGCTGGGGTGGCCTGCAGCCAATTCATCTTTGCTGGAGTTTGGATGTGGGCAGCGTGCAAGTCCGACCCAGCCCCTGGGGAGGCTGCACCCCACGGCAGGCAGCCCAGTCTGTAATCGAGCAGGGTCTGGACTACAGACCTTAGGATGCACATCTCTGGAGAGAGAAGAGGAAGGCTGGTCTCTTCCCCGACACCGGAGAACCTAAACCCCCCTGAGCTCTCCCTGTTAGCATACAACAATAGTGGAATAAATGTATCCTGAGTGCAGGTACACCTCAAGGGTCTATCTTCACTGAGCTGGGCCGTTCCCTCTCATGCCATGTAGATGGCACCCTACAGCCTGCCACTGATCCTCACTTTGCTCCTTAACGTCTTCCCATTGCACACCGGCCTCACCGCCATGCGCAGGCAGCCTGGCTTCTCCCTCTGTGGCCACTACTGCTTAGCCCAGGGGCACTGTGCTGGGTTGAGACAAGGGTCTGCAAGGCAGGTCAAGGGATGGTTGGAACTTCTCCAGACATCTCCGCTGGACCTCAGAGGGAACTGCAAGTGAGCAGTTCCAACCCCAGCTACCTAGAGGACCCCTGGGAGATGGACTGTCCCCAGACCTCATGACAGTGGGTGATGCAAATGTGTTTCCTGCACTAAATCCAGGAGAGCAGGTCGACCCCGACTGCTTTTCCTCCAGGTCCTCTGGTTGCTCCTCTAAGTCCTACCCACATTCTGGGCTGAAGGGAGAATTCTCTGCCCCTGGCTCTGAAGCTGCTGGAGGGAGGGTTGTTCTGCCCTCCTGTTCCTGGTACAGAGGCGGCAGCTGTGGGTACAGGCCTCTGTCTTCCTTCTCTTCTTTCCTGTTTCAGAAGCCATCAGGGTTACAAAACCCAGGGTATGAAAGGACTCCAGCATTCTGAGAGAGTGCTGGCTTGCCTGGACATGAGGGCTGAAGGGAAGGAACGGAGACCAGGACTAGAGGGCTCGAGGACAGGGCTCCTGGATAGGGCAGTGAAGGCAGGTTTCTATCCCAAAGGACTTCAGACTCACCCAGCCCGGAGGCAAGTTAACACTGGTTTATCTGTCCAATGACATGGTTAGTCTGGTGGAACCAGGTAGGGATGGGAGCAGGCTCAGGCCGAGGTGTCGAAAAGGCGATCGATCATGTTGCCCACCTGCTCCACTTGGTACTTGATGTACTTGTCAGGGTTCTTGGTGAAGGACACGTTGCCAAACCTGACCAGACACTGCAGTCAGGCAGAGGGAAAGGCTGACCTGCTCCCAGGGCCACCCTCAGCCTATGGCATTCCTGATGGAGTCTCAGAAATGGCATGGGGTGGCCCTGAGTGATGTCCCTGTCTAGTCTACCCCAAAGCCCAGGGCACCAGATCTGCTGCCCAGACCCACCACCTTCTCCTTTCTTCCTTGAGGAGGAAGAGCACACAGAGGCCCAGCTGGGGAATGGGCAGCATGGGCAGGAGGAGCAGGTGGTATCTCACCTGTCCAGAAAGTCCCCGTAGGTCTTCTTGACAATGTTTTTCTGGGCCTGGCGAATCTTGTCCCTCTGTTCTGTGTCTGGAATAGCCCAGGCCTTCTGGATCTTGCACAACTCTTCAAGGCCATCATTGAAGCCCTGGCCACCAAAAAGGTGGAAAAGAGAGGGATCCAGAAATAGATATTGGGAGTCTGTGTTGCCTCAACACAGAGATGGCGGCGGTGGCAACAGCAGCAGCAGCGGCAGAGGGAACAGGATCTGACTTACCTTAAAGCGTTCCTTGATCATCTGCCGTTCCTTGTCCCGGAGCTGGGGAGGCAAGAGAGATGGCAGAGAAAACTTTCCTCAGAGCAGAACCCCCTACCATTCTCAAAATATCGCCAGCCCCATCCTCTCCTGCTGCCCTGATGGCACATGGTATCCTTTGCTTTCTGAGGGATGCTTGTCCATTTGTTTTCCCAGAGACATGACAAAAAATATCTCACCTGCCAGACACCCCTTCCCAGCTGAAGCCTTAGCCCACCTTGACTCCTGGCTGGAACACAGGTAGATTCTTCTCTGCGATATAATCGATCACCTTTAACCAACTGCCAGATAGGAGAAGAGAAGCATGAGGACAGAGGAGGGACAGACTCGGGCAGCTGCTGCTTTTCTGTGGCTGGCTTTTTTTTTTTTTTAACATCTCTTTATCTACTTAGGGGGAGGTGGTAGAAATTGATCCCGGTCACAACTAAGCAAAATGACTGAGATGTTTTTCCTTGGGAACAGAAAATGTTTAACCTGCTCACTTTTGAAATTAGAAAATGTAAGGAAAGATTGAGCATTCAAGAAGCTGAACAAATACTCTCAACTACACCACTTATGGATATCATTAGAATGGAGAAACAAGTGAGGAAGAAAGGTGGGTATGGGGGACAGACAGACGAGAAAGAAGAGGGAGACACTTGAAGGGAAGAAATAGCAAGGAGGAAAGAGGACTAGACAGATCACCACAGAGCATGCGGTGCCAAGTTCAAGTGCTCTCGCAACCTTGCTCTTCTCTTGGGCTAACGTCAACCCCATTTTTTTTTTTTTTTTTTGAGACAGAGCCTCAAGCTGTCACCCTGCATAGAATGCTGTGGCATCACAACTCACAGCAACCTCCAAGTCCTGGGCTCAAGCGAGTCTCTTGCCTCCGCCTCCCAAGTAGCTGGGACTACAGGCGCCTGCCACAATACCCGGCCATTTTTTTTTTTTTTTTTTGGTTGCAGCCGTCATTGTTGTTTGGTGGCCGGGCTGGATTCGAACCCGCCAGCTCAGGTGTACGTGGCTGGCGCCTTAGCCCGTTGAGCCACAGGCACCGAGCCGTCAACCCCATCTTTGACTGTCAGCTCTTCAACTGTTCTTCACCTTGACACCTGGCAGACCACCCTCAAAGAAGCTAGCCATAGCGGCCCCCTAGGGAGCAGGTGGTAGAAGGGGAGAAGAGGCTTCTCTCTCTACCTCATGAATTTGATTACAAACCAAGTGGAGGGTTGGGGCCCACAGGCACCAGTTCCTATTACTGAGACCACTCCAGAGGGCCCAGTGTCCTAAGGTATGAGAAGAGTGAGTGGTGGGCACAGGGGTGGGGTGAGGGAGGTGGGCCTGCTTCTGACCTGCGCTGGTAGGTCTGGATCTGGTGCTCGATGTGTTCCCGGTAGGAGCGCTCAGCAGTCTTCTGGGTCACAGCCACCAGCTGGATCAACTCAGACCTGGGCGGGGTAGACAAGACCAAGATAGAATTTGTTCCTGGGCCCAAAGGCTGCCATCCTCTGCAGCAACATCAGAGGCCTCCTTCTGCCTTGCTCTTCAGGGTCTCTATGGCGTACCCTCCTCCCAGGTCCTGTGGTGGACGAGAGAGTGAAGCCCCCTCCACCTCTGACCACAGAGGAGGCTGCAGAAAGCCACAGTAGACTGGGGAGGGCAGGGGCTTGCACTGTCACAGCCCGGAAGCCCCAGGTCACTTACTTCTCCAGGGACTTGAGGATATAGTTATAGTTGTTGTGCAGGAAAATGGCGCTAAGAGCTGGATCCTCATACACCTTGGACTTGCTCAACAAGTTCAACTGCAGGTTGCCCAGGACTTTACCTGTTCAGGGAAAAATGGGGCCATGCCCAGCATGAAAGTTTGATCCACATGACCCAATCCAGGACCCACTAACCAACCTCTGTTCATCATGCCTGGTCCTTCCTAAGGAGGCCTCAGCCCACTTCCCCTTAGTGTCTGAACTAGAGGTTGGGTTTAATTCCAAAGGTCAGGTGGGGCTCAGGGGAAGGACACAAGAATAGCCGGAGAGCACAGAAAGAGGGATGGGAAGAGGCAGGGGAGCAGGCGTTGGGCCTGTGGTCTGCCCGGGTAGACACTCACAGATATAGGTGCTAAGCAGTCGCTTGCTGAACTCGGAGCTGTAGCTGGTGGCTGAAGAACTAGTCTCTGTGAGAAGGAAAGTCTTGTTGTGGCAGTGGTGGCAGCTGAGACTCTCAATGGCCCATCCCCAACCCAAGGAAACACTGGGATAGGCCTCTAGGCTTCCCTGGGCAGACAGGACCCAGCAATGCTGAGGCAGAGTTGGCTGCCTATTGAACCATGGGGCTGCATCCTGCTGCAGGGGGCACTGACCCTGGACTCTTTTCTGGTATTCTGAGCCACCCCTTTATGATGGGTGGTGTGGTTATGGAGCTGGCCCACATCAACAGGAAGGCTGGCAGGACAAGAATAGGATGCCAGACCTCTGCCCCTAGCACCTGACCCACCCTGGGTGGTGTCTACAAAGCCCACTTTTCCCATTTGCCAACAGCAAGTCTTAGAATGGGCTCCCCAAAGCCGACTCTCCCAAAACCCCCCTTCCAGGCCTTCTGATTAGAGGGGAGCTGCTGCCCACATCGAGTGGAGGCCACACAGGGAGGGGCTGTGTTGGCCTGCAGAGTGTGTGCAGGGTGCTGGCCCCAGAGGGTGCTGCTTGATAAGTTCAGAGACAGAAAGTGGCCAAGAAGGGAGCGGCAAGGTGGGAGTACCCGGAGAGAACTCATGTCTTCTCTGACCCTGTTCCCTAGTAGGTCCTGTGACTTGGTCCCCAGGGACCCTCTCCCACCAGGCGTTGGAGGGGGAAGGTGGGGCTGCAGAGCCACACTGCTTACCTCGGGGGTCTAAAGGAATATTGTATGTGTCCCCAAGAACTACGGAGTGAAAGGCAGTGCACACAGAAGGGACGGAGGGAGACAAAGGAGGGAAAAAGATGCAAAGTGCAAAAAACAGGTTAGAAACAGTGCGTCAACCCGAGTCCAGCAGACCTCTCCCCATGACAGCCAGAATACACACAACAAGACACACTGGGCAGAAGCCTCTGCAGACCAGGGACACACCGGAAAGTAGAGATCTAGAGAACTGTAGGCCAGGGGCTATCCCTTGGCTCTATGCCCCCGGATTGGGGAGGGGGATCCACGGCCTCAGAGCCCGGGCCGACCTGGAAAGGCCTCTTCCTCACATGCTGACTTCCAGAGCGCCAGTGCCGGGGCACAGCCTTCTAGAAAAGACCCCTAGCTGGCTCTGAGATGCCACCTGCTTAAAGGTCAGCTGGGTGGGGGACAGGGACAGAAAGGGCACCTTCTAACCAGCTAGTGCTGCTCCCAGAACAAGGATGGTCAATGGGGCCAAGGGAGGGGCCTGTGCCCAGTCACCAAAGGTGCAGGCAAACCTCATTCTCCCCATTTAGCCCTGACTCCCCCAAAGGCCAGACCTCACCCCTCCACAGACTGGAGAAACCTCCTGACCTCCCAGAGGGGCTCAGTGCCTCCCAGGGCCTAACCGCACATCTCCAGGCAAGGTGGGAGAGTGGGGCCAGGTGACCAGTTGGGAGGTGCCAAGTACCTTGGGAGGCCAGCATGGCGCCTGCTGTTTCCTGGAAGTCCAGAAGCTGCTGCAGGAAGAGGATGGCCTGCAGGAGGAGATGACAGGTCCAGAGAGAAGGTCAAGTGGCAGCACCAGTCTGCTGGCCTCCCACAGTGAGCCTTCTGACCAGCCCAGGCAAGTCCAGGGAAACAGATGGCTAGAAACTTCATCTTCCACCCTTCAGGCTTTGGCCTGCCAGGAAGGACCCTGTCTGCAGCAGATACTAAGTATTCGTCATCCATGCAGGTGCGAGCTGCTCTGGGCCAGGGTGGGTCCCTGTCACTGACTCTAGAGCCCACTCTAGACCACCCTCCTCTGCCTCCTCTCCTCAGTTGTCCTCATGTAGCACCTACGTTGCTTGTGAGCTCATGCACCGTGCCGTCCTTGGGCATGTTGTACTCCTTGTCTGGGTCGTTCTGTGGAAAAAGCAGCCTCAGCCTCTGCTCCTCTGAAACAGCCTACGGCAGCCTCAGGCCCACCCCATGCCCCAGTCAGCCTGCCCACGATACCACCTCCTAGCAGACAGGTATTAGGACACCCATCAGGTACAAAGGCTGAGCAAGACATGACCAAAAGTGAGATGGGCTTCCTCAAGGGCCCGGAGCCCCCAGGGAAGCAAAGCAGGGGCTCAAAGGTATTGGTAGGAGGCAGGCAGCACAGCTAGCTTTCTCATAGCGCAAACCCGCCCCTCTGAGAGGGCTGGTCTCTGAAGGAGTCCCTGGGGCTGGGTCATTGCATGCTGGGAGTGAAGGGAGGGAGGGCACCTTGATGTTGTCTGCAAAGTCCTCCAGTGCTTTGGCTCCTATGGTTTCCATGGAGGTGATGAGGTTGGGCAGCTTGTTCTTGGTGCTGGCAGCAGTGCCCTGAGGAAGACACCACTGCACACCCTCAAGGCAGCCCGGGCCTGGAAGCAACTCCTTCTGGCTGTGCCCCCGCCCCAGGGCCCAGACTCCACAGCATGTGGGAGCTACCTGCTCCCGTCCAACTACCCTGTGAGTGTCTTGATTTCCCCAGGGCCCTGCAGGAGCTGCTTCCCTTTGACCTTACAGGAGAGGTATGGGGGCAGGAAAATGGAGTTCTCCCAGAAAAGGGGATGCAGGACAGCCATGTTGGCCAAAAGAATTCCCCTTTTCCGTGTCCTAAGAACCTCCCCACATGCATACCTGAAGCACCTGGTCAAACTCAGGCTTGGTCTGCTTAAGGTGCCGCAAGATGGGGAAGACGGTGAGCACTGTGGAGAAGTCATGCCGGATGATGGCCTTCCGGGCAGCAGACACAATGTTCTCACCCTCAAGCATCAGCCCATCCAACGCGTCCTAGGAGGTGCAGAGTGGTGAGAGACCCCATGGGGTGCGGGTTGAAGCCAGTGTGCTATGGCAGAAGAGGGGTAGTAGGGAGCGGGAGAGGGTCAAGCCACCAGAGGTCGCCAGGGCCCTTGGGTGGGGGAGGTGGCTGGAATCCAGGGCTTTAAGACTATGGTGATAGGCCAGGTGTGGTGGCTCATGCCTATAATCCTAGCACTCTGGGAGCCTGAGGCAGGTGGATTGCCTGAGCTCACAGGTTGGAGACCAGCCTGAGCAAGACTATGTCTCTAAAAACAGCCAGGTTTGTGGCAGGCACCTGTAGTTCTGGCTACTCAAGTAGCTGAGGCAAGAGAATCGCTTGAGCCCAAGAGTTTGAGGCTACTGTTAGCTATGATGCCAGGGCAGCCTCCTGGGGGGGACAAAGGGAGACGCCTGTCTCAAAAAAAAAAAAAAAAGGACTCTGCTGTCACTGGTGGGGTGTGGCCAGACCTGTATCAGGGAGTCGAAGGTCTTCTTCTGATGGTGCTCGGGGATGATGTCAGCCAGCAACTGGTACTCGCTCTGGGCTAGCTTGACAAAGGCACTGACGCAGTGGATATAGGCATCAGTCTCCACATCCAGCATGTCATCTCTCCCTGGGGAGACAGCAGTGCCCCTGAGCTGCTGGTCTGGGGACAGCCACTCTCCCTGCTGGGGGACGTGAGTCTCCCCAGCTTCTGGCCTGTAGCTCAGACCCACAGCAGATGGCAAAGAGGCCGAAAGCTGTGACGGCCCCAGCAGGCCCCAGCAGGTTCAAGGGGGAAAAACAGGAGCTGAGTGCAGCTTTGTCTTGGCTTCATTTTCAGCCCTGCACAGATAGTATTTGTCCCTAGAGCATCAGATTCTAGAGGTGGCAGGGAGAGGGATAAAAGGATAAGGAAGGAGATCCCTAGATCAATTTCCTGGATACCACAGGTCAGACCCCAGGTCCAAGAATTCTTAACTGTACCTGAAAGAAGGAAGCCTGGGGTGGGCAGGTAGCACTGCCTGCCCCCAGGAGGCGGGCACTGTGGTCATCTATCTGGGAAAATGCTGGGCCTATGAAGGCAGTTACCAGCCTAGTCAGGCCTTCTGGAATATATGAGGGTGGTGGGCCATGGCCTTGGAGGCTTCTGGAAAGGGAAGCAAGCCCCAGCAAGGGAAGGCTACTTGGCTGCCAGTTGCTTCAGGAGCAGACTAGATCCCACCATCAATGGAGGCCAGGGCAGGGGAACCTGCAGATAAAACAGCCTGGACCTACATGCCAAGGGACAGGCTCCAAGGGTCAGAATTGTGGAGTTGTTGCAGGAGTCTGATGTCAGGGCTCCCTGCCCTCAAGGGAACTGCCTTTTCTTCTCTGCCTGCCTTCTGAGCAGTAGCAGCTTCTCCCCTCGGCCCAGGCCCTTAGAGCCAGTCACTCTCATCTGCACAGAGGCAGAGTCCTGGTGCCCGAGAGAGGATGGAGAGAGAGGCAAGTAGGCCTGGCCCATCCTCAGCACCAAGTGGGCCTCTGGGCCAGGCAGGAGCAAGCCGTCTAAGACCTGTTGTGAAGGCAGTGACAGCGGCGGCCCTTGGGCTGGGCTGCATACTCACCAGCCAGTGGCCCGTGCTTGTCGTTCGGGGCCTCAGACAGGTGCTTAACTCGGAAATCATGCTCGTGACCTGGCGAGACGTTGGCCGCACAAACACAAGCAGCGTTTATCCAGGGGCCAGGCGGCTACCCCTCGGGGTATGGGGAAGAAGCCCTTCAGCTCCAGGAGGGGGATGTGAGGTGGGTGTAGGGAGGGGGCATCAGGGAAGGCTCTGAGCCCCTCTTCTGCCTCAAATCACCTTGGGAACAGCCGTTTCAAGCCTGACTTCCAGTGAGTGCCTGGGACCATCCTTGGCTGCTTGTTTCCCTGAGCCTAAGGCCCAGGGAACATGAGGAAGGACCAAGGAATGTCTGAAGACCTTTGTAAGATGCAGAGGGTCTGATGCTTAGACCCAAGGGGTTTCCCCATATCTGGGGAGAGCCCCAGTTAGGGAAATGTCACTGCTGAGTGAAAGGGAACAACCTTCTTTGGTGTCCCTGGGCAGCTGAATTGGCTGTCCCTTATTTGGAGGTAGGGAGGGATAGGCCTCTCCAGGCTCCTGTCCCCTGCTGCATATACTCCCTGTTCTAAAGAGGGGACAGCCAGGAGGCCTTGGACAGCTAGGTCCTGCTACTGCTGGTCTGAGCGTGAAAGGGCTGCCCCAAGACAAGGGACTTTCTCTGAGTTCACACAGGAGACAAGGACAGAGACAAGGAGGGGAGGAGTGGAAGCCCCGGGGAGGGCAGAGCTGCCATCAGCTAGATAGGACCAGGCCGAGGGCCAGAAAACCTGTTCCTGTGCCCGCTGAAGCCTAAGTGGCATCAGGGACCTGTTGTCCCCACCCTGCTCCCCTGAGGGTTTTCCCTGAGGCCCTCCTGGGGGAGGCTCTGCCCTGCCAAGTGAGCAACACACAGCGGAGGAGGAGGGAACAGGAGGAGAACACGGGGTGATTACCTTCCAGAGGAATGAGGTTAGAGCCCCCCTTTTTCCCATCTAGACCATGCTGGGAATACTGTTTCAGAAGGTTCTGAGCCTTACGGATCGTCCCTGTCACCAGAGCCACACAGAGAGGAGATAAGAAGACCTAGGAAATGAGTAAGAGAAAACAGCAGCGGCCCTCCACCTGCCCCAGGCCCACACCCGGCCCTCCCACAGTGAGCAGGCCCTGGCCCAGGAACACTGTGGGCCCAGGGGACGAGAATGAAGGAAAGGAAGCATCTCTGCCCCAGACGTTGCCTTTGATTCTCTATTGACCCTCATCCTTCTGGATTTCAGTTCATTTTAGAAAATGCAGAGGGTCATGGAAAGAGGATCTACCAGAAAAAGTCAAAATGCCAGAGTAGTCCTTTAATTAGAAGAGATGAGGGCTCAGGATGGAGGAGTTAGGGACAAAGCTCTCACACATAGAGGGCACCATCAGGCTGGCAGAGCCTGGGCCCCCTTTGCCCAGCCCCAAATTCAGCCGGAGTTGTCCAGGCGTGCTCGGTGTTGAGACTTTGGCCAAGAACAGGCAAGAGGAAGCAGAGCCCAGGAGGTGGTCAAATTGGAGTGAGCGTGCTAAAAGTGCTGTGCCCAGGAAGAAAGGCTCAGTGACACAGAGGCAGCCTGGCCCCATGCGCCAGTGGTGTTCCCCAAACCACCAAAGCAACTGGAAAAAATTCAAAAGCCAACAAGAGGTTAACAGAAACCACCACACAGAGAGCAGGGGGAGAGGGTACATGCTCTTGGCATGGGGGAAAAAAATAACAGTTAGTGTCACAAGTGAAAACAATAGAAATAAAACTGCAGTGCCCACAGCCTCCTGGGACAGCCACCTCTATGGAAATAAGACATCTCAGGGGAGAAGACGTGGGTAAATAAAACAGCATTCCAAGTAGACAAGGGCAGCTGCCTTGCTGACAAAATGTACTGGGAGCAAGGGAGGTGCCCATGAGCTTAACTCTCGTCCACCCCCACCCCACCCCACGGCATATCCAAACACACTGACACTGCTGTGCCCTGGCAGCTCCCCAAAAGGCTGAGGGAAGAAAATGAAGGGTCTGGGAGGCTCATTCAGTCTGCACCACACCAATTAGCTCCTAATAACTAAGTCTGGCAGCCCAGCTCACATCTGCCCCCCCCAATATGCTCCCCGTTCAGTAAGCAGCCTTGCTAACTAGCAAATTACATTCCTGTCCTGTAACCAGCCGGGAGCACATAGGGCCACTGGCCCCACAGGTGCCAACCTGGATATGGACGTGGATGCGGATGGGGGTATTCAGCTGCCGGGTGCCAAACCCATCAGGTACCCAATTACCTCCAGCAATGCTGAGGTTGGTGTCTCCTCACCAGCGAGGCCTCCCTGGATTTCTCCTCAGAGCTGGGAACCAATGTTGCAAGAACCTGATTCCCTAGGCCCTCACATCAGGCCTGAGACCACCAGCTCCTGACAACTCTTAAAAACCCACAGAAACAACGGGACTCTCTTGTGCTCTGAACCAAGGGTGGTTTGGGTTTACTGTGAGCCCCCTGAGACCAGATCCCTCCTTTATGAAAGGCCGGGTCCCTGTGTGGCCAGCAAGCACTTCTAGGGCAGGGCAAATTGGGATCTGGGCCCTGAAGAAGGCCTGTCAGAGATTGAGGCAGAAGAGGAAGTGAGCACAGACCAGCCGAGGCCCAGGCAGCCTTGCAGCCCCTGGAGACAGCTGCTCCCCACACACCAGAGGCAGAGGGGTGTGCCAGCCGCCATGCAGGCAGCTGCAGCCCAGCAAGCTGGGTTAGTAGAGTCACTCTTTGCAGCAGGCTTTCCAGGGGATCAGCCAGGATACCCACATTGGAGGGAGCAGGCAGTGACTATCCTGCCTACAGGGGCCAACAGGCACCAGCATCCTTTTTTTTTTTTTTTTTTTTTTTTTTTTTTGAGACAGAGCCTCAAGCTGTCACCCTGGTTAGAGTGCCATGGCATCACAGCTCACAGCAACCTCCAATTCCTGGGCTCAAGCGAGTCTCTTGCCTCCGCCTCCCAAGTAGCTGGGACTACAGACACCCACCACAATGCCTGGTC